>JAZKJV010000281.1:46690-265930 GCA_037367405.1 Ottelia alismoides | reverse complement strand
TTAAGAGGGGCGTAACAGGAAAGAAATCCCACCCTCTCCTCCAGTCCATTCTCCTCCAAGAGATTGTTTATTGCAAAAGGGGTCGTTTAGCAGTTGTAAATGACGGATAAATTGATCCAAAAAATCCCGGAAAAATTTTTAAAACCCCACATTCATGATCAGAATGGATGATTTGTCCGTAGAAATACAAAAAAAATGACGATTTGGTGTACGGATGGATGTGCGATTAGAAGAGAGAAAATAAAGAGGAAAAAGAATAACAAGAATTGAGGAGAAAGTAGAAGAAGAAGAAGAAGGAGAGTTGTACATGAGATTGGATGGAGGAAGTTGCATGGAGAGGGCAGTCGAAGGAGGAGGAGGTGGAGGATGGGACAGCGGCGATGAGGGAGGAGGAGGAGGGGCTGAAATGTGAGGAGTGATCAGATGAGGAGGATGGGATGGTCGGAGAAGGAGCTGGAAGGAGAGGGCGATCGGAGGAGGAGGGGGCTGAAATGGGTGATGGAAGATGGGATAAAGGAGGAGGAGGATGGAGCGGAGGATAGGAGGGGTAGTGACGGCAGAGGGACTAGAAGGAGAGGGGTGGACGGACGAAGATGATGAGGCATAGGAGGAGGAGGGGCTGGGATGGGTGGTGGAGAAAGGGGCAGCAGAGGAGATGCTGGAGGCGGGGCTGGAAGGAAGAGGACGATAGGACGGAGGAGGAGCTAGAAGGGGAGGGTAATCGGAGGAGAAGGGGTTGGAAGGGGAGGCGGAGAATGGAGTGGAGGAAGGGTTGGAGGGAGAGGGAGGCATTTCCACCCTTACTATTTTATCTAAATACCCTTGTGTCCACAAAGTTAACGTCCGTTTGAGATGGGGATGGACTGAAACTAACATGAAGGGCACAATCATTGTAGAAAAAGTCATTGGTTGAACTAATATTCCAAAAAAGATGGGTATAACTGATGTTGCAATATCTCATATGGGCACAAACAATAAAAACTGAATTAAAAATGATAACATAGCAGCACATTACAAGAAAGACAATCAAAAATGATATCAAACGGATTGTGCAACCAGATTTCCCGATGCATTTAGGAGTTGTGAATAAATTCCGTCAGTATTTCAACTTTAAACATTTGACTTTAAAACATTTTATAAGTGAAACGGATGATGATAATGATACCAATAAGCATCATTGCAAAAAAATACTAATAAGCGAAACTAAGATTCTATATGAAGAGATCTTAGTTTTTTGGATATAAGCCCAAGACTGACTCAAGATAGATCTGACTGGAAGCGAAGAATCCATGTAGCCGACCCTACTTAATTGTGGGAAAAGGCTTTGTTGGTGTTGGTGTTATTGTAAGCAAAACGAAGATTCTGTATTTAAAGCCATCATTCTGTACTGTCTAGAAATAGGCATAAGTAAAATATTCCTCCTGTGTCCCAACGAAAATGATAAAATTCATAATAGCTTTACTGCAACAGGATATTTCATAATAGCTTTACTGCAACAGGATATTTCTTTTAAAGAAAGGAAGGGTGCTGGAGTTTAGCAGCCATCTAATTTATTAACAGGAAAACCACATAGCACACGCTTACAACAGATGGTGCACATCTGACGCAACTCGTCTCCCCAGACCCCAGCCACGTGGACAGATTCCCGCAAAAGATACACAATGCTCTCAAAATAAAGATGATCTCCCCTAAAAATCATGGCATTGTGCTACTACCACCAAACCACCAAATGTACCTTTCCCACGCCCAGGTATGTTGCAACATTGTCATACACCCGACCATTTATGAAAGACCTCCAGAAATTATGATAGGAGCAGTCCATACATTGAACGCCAATCTCCTCCAACACCCTCACCATAGGGAAACAGAAGACGAGGCGATTGGCATCCTCCTGATCCGCCACACCCAAAGGACAATTAATCTCAAAGTGCATTTCTATCTATAGACCTGAGTTACCAGTCTTTTTTTGAGCAGCCACATAAAAACCGATGCAATACAAAATGAGAGTTAGAGCTATATTAGGAACTGTCACCTTTATTTTTTGTCCAATTTGCGTCCATAGATAAGTTAGTCATTTAACATAGGAGTTTTTTAGGAGCCAAGTTTGGGTTTTTTAGGGTTTCATTTATTTTTTTAATCGAAAAAGGATGTGAAACCAGAAAAGCGTCCACCGACACTATATACTAAGAAAAAGTACCACTCAGTTTACAAGATCCAGAATTCAAACAAAACATTGGCATGGCTTACAATATTGTCAACATAATACCTCTCTTGGCAAAAAAAACCACCCCGGTACGAATCCGCCAAAGGATCCACACAAAATAAAGAGGCGTAATCTGAGCTTCGACCGGTCTGAACAGAGCAGTGGCAAGAAGAACCCAGAAAGCCTCCAAACACGAACAGTCAGGCTACTTAAAAGATGCCTCCCTCCGAACTCCTTGCACGTTCACAGGCAAAGAACAAAAGTTCAGTATCTTCTGAGTTATCATCACGTAACGGGCACACCACAAATTTGACTCAAAAGGTGATGAACATGGCAACCTGACGTCACCGCCCTTGCTGCCCTCAGGTAAACTCTCTCTCCCCTCCTCTCCAGACTTCCATAATCGCTTCTTCCTCCCACCCTCGCCTCTCACTCTTCCTCTCCCATCACCTTCCCATTCTATCATCCTCCGACTATGAGCTGCAAAGGCTACAGAAAGCGATCATGCTCAAAAACATCGCCTCAAACCCAACACCCCCACCATGGAAAACGAACATGTTTTGAACAAATGCCCAATCAACTCGTGTGCCCATCACCTCTCCCGCTCGTCTTCCACAAAGAAAGACAACAGAAATGCAAGTAGGATCCAAAAAAACACAATCCATGCGTCCAAGATGGATAAAAACAAAACAAAATCTCGTATCCAATCCAGAACAGAGCAGTGGCAAGCAAGGTTCAAGAAAGCAGTATGTGTATGCACTCGGACAGGTCACTGAATAACGATTAAGCAGTATGCAGGGGCATATGCGATTTTACGCGGTTTCCTAGTTTTTTGTTTATAAATATATATACACACACACAAAATTGACTACAATTGAACTAATGTTATGTACAATTGTGGTCCAACACAAGATCTAAAAAAATGAATTTCATAAACTCAAAACAATCTCTATCAATCACATATCAATGCTTCAATAGAAAAGTTAGTTGTATTTAAAATATTTGAATACTCATTTAATTCTTATCATATGTACAGTAATTTTAAGGTTTAGTTCCTGTGTGAAATACTAGTTATCAGTATTTAAAATGTATACCAATATTTGGTAGTGTTTGCTATTCACCCCTTACTATACACCATTATTGATCTGGCATCCACTTACATTAGATATGTTGGAAGCATTTCTTTTAAAATATCACCTCTTTATCCATCTTCAATCAACAAACGATCACATTCAATTCAGATCTGGTGGAGTTTGATTTTAGGATGGTTTTAGAGTACAATTTCGTATATTTATTAGGTCTATTAAGTCAGATAAAGGTATATATCAAGATAAAGGTATATATCAGGACGAATCAACCGGGAATTGCATGTTGTTACGGTAACGTGTATATATGCGAAAATCGTGTTGAACTGAAACACATAATTTCAAACAAGTATAGCATATCATAAGCATTTTAAATCAAGTATAGCAGATCATATGCGAAAAGCGTGTTGAACAAGAACATGGTCAATTACGTGCAAATTTAAACAAAAATCTAGATCAAAAAAATATGTGAAAATCAAGTTAAAAATCGAAATTATTGGAAAAAAGGGGAATCTAGCGTTACTTTGCACGTTGACGACGGAGCTGGGAGGTGGGGGAACCTCGTACGGAGGAGATGAAGGTCGAGGAGCCTCGCACGGAGGAGATGAAAGCAGAGGAGCCTTGCACAGAGGAGATGGAGGCGGTGGAGACTTGCACGGAGGAGCTGGAGGTGGAGGACCCTCACAAAGAGGCGGAGGACTTCCGAGAGATAGTGGAGGCGCGGTAGGGAGGAGGTGGAGTTGGGAGTTGCTTGAGAGGAGAGAGATCAGATAGGCAACAGACACTAAGATTGGGAGGATGTGGAGTGGGCGTGCAGGATTTGGGGGACGGTGAAGGATCTATGCTGCAGTGTCGTGTGGAGGATTTCTGATGTGGGGGGAGGTTTGTTGTCGCAGATCTGCCATATTGCTTCCCCCACCATGTTTTCGAGGGGTGGTGGAGGTGTTCTTGAAGAATATTGAGCTTTTCAGGCCGGTGTTTGGTGGGGGGAGTCCTCCTTCTGGACGGACGACTGAGGGGGGGACCCCTCTGCTCCCGCTTCCCGCGGTTGTTTGCGTTGGCTGAAGATAAATCTTGTTCGGTTGCGGCTTGCTGGTTGGATGGGAATTGGTGTCCAACTTTTTCCGCGAATTTCTCGGATCAAAGCTGGAGGAATTCTTGGCATTGATCGAGGCGGTGAGGGAGGTTGGACGCCCTCCTGGGGGGCGCGATCACTGGTGCTAGAGGGAGTCCCCTTTCACGGTCAAGAAGGCTTTTGGCGCTATCGCTAGGCCGCCACCGTCACTGTCGGCGAGTATCACTCTTGATTGTGCCTTTCTATGGGCTCTGAAGCTCCCGGAGCGGGTTGGCTTCTTCTTATGGCTGCTGCGGAGGAAGAGGTTGATGATGAGGGACCGTTGTGCCCGGCTCTTAAGGGTGATTTCCGATAGATGTCTGCTTTGCGATGCGGCGGTTGAGTCCGTGGAGCATCTCTTTTTTTTATGCCCCAAGGTGATTGAGATTTGGCAGGGGGCGGATTTGGGTTGGTGTTGCACTATTGACCTCCAATCGTTCTGGTCTTCGCTTCGGGCTAATAAGGGGAGGCCGATGCTGGTGGTGCTTTATCCGATGGCTGTGCTTTGGGCGATTTGGCGGGGGAGAAATGACCTTTTGTTCTCAGGCCAAAGGTTCTATAAGGAGAATGTGGGCTCTTTTGCAAAACACATGGTGAGGGATTGGACGTCGTATTGACTTTGTAGTGTTGTAGTGTGGTTTTTTGTTTTCTAGCTGTTCTCCTCTCTGTTCCCTCTTTTTATTGAATAAATTTTTGGGGAGTGCACCGTCGAGTGTATCCCCCTTGCTTCTGGAGTTCAAAAAAAACACACTAAGATTTCTATCAAAGATTGTTGGGAGGGCGGTAGTTGGATACCTCGTTTTCGTACTGAATTATCTATTCGTGAATTTTTTTGTTGCTTGAGGTACTGTCAACTGGTAGGGAGATGAATAGATTTATTAATTCATTTGTCATGGACCAATTGATGTTTCACTATGCAGAAGGCCTATAACACGTCTCACCATCTAAAGGTTCATGATCATGCACTGAGCTTGAATCGGTTCATGGACTTGTGGAGTTGGACAGCACGGTTATGCGTCCGAATTTTATTTGGAAATTACGTAGGAATCGTCTCATGATAGGAGATAGAAGAGTGCAGTTCTTCCTTGGGTGTGACCCGCACATGTGACTGATACGACAGCAGAGTAGAGTGTTGAGCATCTATTTGGATGCATCATTGCTTGGGAGGGGTAGGTTGCAATGCATGTAGAGAGAGTTGCGTTAGTGGACTAGAATGAGTTTTGGGAGTCCATGAACACTCTTGGACGTGGTAATAGTCCAACCATAACATGGGTTATTGTGATCTTTTGGCATGTGTGGTTTACTCAGAATATGTATCTTCCGACGGGAGCGAATGTATATTGAAAGTATGCATGAGCATGCTAAGAGCTTAAAGACCTTTTAGTCCTTGTATTTTTTTGTTTTTTACTATAAATATATAGAAGATACATAGTAGGCGTCTTCTCGACATCATATCATCTTTTTCTTAAAGAATTTTTTATTAATCTCAAAACTATGAAATCTTAATTTATGAAAAAAATTAAAACTTTTTTGTGATTTCAACGGCTACCAGCAATATATCCCAACATATCACTTTCTAGATTTGTTGATAGAAGATCGATAATGAAATTTCGAACCTTTCCGCCCAAGAGGCTCTGCAGACCTCACACCGTTTCACCAAGAATTATTATGGATCTCACTCCCCACACACCGTTCCAAAGGAACCTCATCCTCGTGCCATAAATTATCTTCGCCATCCATGTCAGTATTCTGAAAACGGACATGCAGAAAAGTATGATAGAGGTAAGTGTAACAGTGGATGTGGCGGTGAAACCCCATCATCAGCCCCTGCCACAAGGTCATTTACTACCAAAGGGTATGTGAGGTAGGTTAGATGGAGCCAGATTGTTTGCTAGAAATTCGTGTGAATGTATTTTTTTGCCATGGACTTCTTGCATGCTACATTGCAATATAATATCACAAAAGATGTACTATGACCATATTCAAAATCAATGTTCTCAAGCATATAATCATGAATCAATCTTATCATGTATACAACCTTAAGGTATCGACAAGCGATTTCAATTCCCACATACTACTTTGTCATAACCAGCACGACAAGTGCAATGAAAATATAATATTCCAAAACAAAATTCTCAAGCTGATAATCTCGAATCAATTTTATCATGTATCTGACCTTAAGAACCTCGTCTAGCAATTTCACATCCAGAATGCTTGGGATATATCCTGCATGATATGTCCACATATTGATGTCCTAGAGAAAAAAACTAACTTAAATATTTAAAACCCCAGTGGCAAGGGTCCCTAGATAATTGATGTTTTCACCTGGATTTTCCCAGAAATGACACTTGTCTCGGAAGGTTCTACTCCAATCACCTAGACATAACATCAAAATACATTAAACCATCTATCAAACACAAGAAACTAGCCTCCAAAGATGTAGACATTAGAAGAACATATTCAAATTTAAGCGAAAAAAGAATAATCAAAGTTTTTACTTTCTCATTTTTTTACCATACTATAGGCTTTGGTTTCTTGAATTCTCTGGAGGACCCCTTAATTGTATAAACAAGAACTACAAATGAGCTTTAACGTGTAGAGTTTAGCAGTACGAGGGAAAAAGATGAAATGATAACAAAAACAAAGGAAGGAAAAATAAAGTATGCTCTCCTCTTGAGAGAAGATTAGAAGTAGAAGAACAAGGATGAGAATTCATAAAGTAACGCAATTATGACACACGTATGGAAAGATACAGCTCTTGACATTTTTACAGTTTATACAAGGTAGAGGAGCTAAGATTGGTCCATCTTCAATGTTCTACCCCAAAAAATCAGAGTGAACTTGAATATACAGGCAATGTGATCGTTTCTGTTGATAATCATTCTACATCTCCAATCAGATCAGTATAATTGTGACGCAAAGCCCACAGTTTTCCAGTTCAAATGTGAGTCAAATCAGACCCTAGAAATGGCATAGCCTGCCCCGCATGTAGGGATGCAAACGGTTACGGATATATCCGTATCCAATCCGTCACCGTATCATTTTATACAGA
The DNA here is from genome assembly GCA_037367405.1 of Ottelia alismoides. Lineage (NCBI taxonomy): Eukaryota > Viridiplantae > Streptophyta > Magnoliopsida > Alismatales > Hydrocharitaceae > Ottelia > Ottelia alismoides. Next base: position 258,476 of record JAZKJV010000281.1, on the reverse strand, counting down.
TTTTGATATCTATATCCATATCCGTTTTAAAATGGATACAGATATAGATATCATTTTGATATTCACAAACATCTGTATCTATATTCGTATATCAGTTTTCGTATATAAATATAGTTATATTCATTTTTAACCCTATACAACATAATTCTATACATTCTTTTACCATATTTGTATAATTTTTATGATACAAACGCATTTAGTAAATATATATCATGCGTTTTTCATCCAATTTGTATATATTTAAGTCGATCTTATAAAGTATTTCTAACATTACTCGTATGCGATCAGTATCTATTTTACATTTGTGTCCATTTTTTAAGGATATGGTAAAATAGTTTTAATATCCGTCAATATATGTATCCATATCCGTATTCGTATTCAAAAACGGATAAGGACACGGTAATACCTATATCTGTCTGTTTGCATCCCTACCCACATGCCCATCTATGAACAGATGTGAACCATATTTTTTGGTTGTGCTTTGATCAAGGTTCGAAATCTCGATTTCGATTTCGTTTCGGTCCCCTCTAATATCGAAATTTCGTGAAGTTTCGAGAAATTTCGACTGTTTCGGTGGAAATGTCGAAAATGCCTCAAAAAAGCCGTTTTTCAATGATTTTCTGCAAATTAAGATCTTCCAAGTTATTACAACAATAATTAACTTACAAATACACACTTATATCACACACATTGCTCATATATGCCCCTTATATCGCACATATCGGTCATATCGACCAAATAGATGTTATTGTTGATTCTTGGCCGATACATACTGGAAATTGATATCATCCAATCTAAGATCTTAAAACAACAATAGCTTACAAATGCATACTTATATCACGCACATCTCTCATCAGTACGCCTTATATCACACCATATCGGTCATATTAGACATATTGTTGAGCGGATTGATGGATAGTGGAAATGGAAATCAAAATAACTAAGTTAACAATACTTAGAAGACGTCTTTTGTTCATAAAAATAGACGAGCACTTTGATTCTAAAATGTAGATAATGATTAATTAAACAATGTTTTGTTCATAAAAATAATTGTCGTGGACAAAGGTCTAACAAATTACAGAATTAATTACAAACTTACAATAAAGATGCATATATTTACGACGATAAATGATAAATGAATGAAACGAGCAAGCTATATCGGATATATAGAAGCTATAGAGTTGTTTCATCTCCGCTGCTTAAACCTAGAGGGGACTCAGGGAGGAAGCTCCCCAAGTCGAATAATCGTCGTATGTACCCCCCTATCGCACTATACCTATCAGACGGGGGTATCGCTGCCCGTTCAGTATTTTAATATTGAGAAACAAAATATCATTGAGTGTTTTAACATTGAGAATAGATAAATAAGTAGTAAAATCAAGCTCACATAGATAATATCGTTGATATATGTAGATATCGGTGAAATTTCACCAATATCGGCGAAATACAAGAAATTTTGTATTGATACCCATGAATTTCAATCGAAACGGTTCGATATGTCCAAATATTATCGAAATTTCTATCAAAATCCGGGAAATCAACAAATATAGGAGTTCGATACCCATGACCTCTCGAAACCGAAATTTCACGAAGTTTCAACCCATGGCTTTAATCAAAGTACTTGGGCTAAAAGCACCATTAACCGCATTAATTTTATATCTTTTCACACATTTTGGAGAAGCTTCGTATAAAGAAAGTTGACTGCAAAGGATACAATATATAGAAGGAGATCAGATAGACAAAGACTTATTGCAGTGTTGGAATCTTTGTAGGGTGAGAGAAACTTGGTGATGTTCAAAGAGACATGAGTTGTTTTTCTGATGTTTCTTACTCTTCCTAGAGCTTTCATAGGGTATATATAAGCAAGGAGTTGTGCTTTAGTAGAGGAAAGACATGCTTTATTCGTGTTAAGGAGCTTACTAGACTCAATGAACTCATCTTTTAAGCAACTCCTCTCTGAGAAAATAACACAACCTTTAGCGCATGATGCGCTCATTCCCTTTCTTGTGAATGCCCCCACCCTCTGCCTATGCCAAGGAAGGCCCTGAGCCCAATGGCAAAGCCACTATGTATTGCTCCATCAGGCATTGAGTATGGTTCGCGAGAAGAAAAAAGACTCATCCACGACGATCGCCCATGTCATCCTCCTTGACCCCTATGACGTCAAAACTTCTGCCACATCCAGCTTTGATACATTTATAAGTAGATGACAGTTGCAGAAAACATAGATTTTGGATTTGAAAAACATACGACTATGAGATCTTCTTGTGTTGTTGAAGGAGCGAATAAAAAGGATGTCACTTGAAGCGATCTATCTATAATGTGCTAAAGGGTGCAAGGCGGGAGCTTAACAGGTAAGCGAGCGAGTGTAACAGTTATGCATTGTGTGGGTCTTGCAATTGAAGGTTATCCCTAAGAGTGAGTGGCCCAGAGTGCTGTCATATATATTATCCGAGCCACGACCTTGGTCCTCCCTTTCTTCACCAGCAAGAAGGGCATGTGGACTGGGTTCGTTGATGATGAAAATCGTTCAATCACCCAGGCCTGAGAATCCAGAAAGAGCCTTAACTATCCAAGAAGAAACTTAAAACTCACTCATATTGGGAATAACAATAGTGAAACCTTTGACCCTCGGTTAAATATTAAACGCAACCTTCCATAGGCAATACAGTAAGAAAGGAAAGCAACTCTATCCAGGAAGACTTTTTCGACTTAATGAAGCACAGTTGAAAGGCCCTTCATGACCCATGAACTAATAACCTCTCAATTCATCATTCAAGATAGGGTACGACTAATGACCAAGCACGGCAGTATGAGGCAAGTAGCAACGGATATCCACACCTCTCTGTTTGTGAAAAGTGATGACTAGTCAAGAGACTCGAGATGACAACATATGCAATGTCATTCCGAGATGCAAGAAATGGAGGAAGGAAAGCCTGGTCAAACCTAGGGCAACAGTTTACAAGTGTCCACAGTCGAACTTTCCTCTGTTGGTTGAAGAGGCATCGATTCTTCTCAATTGACATTAGGGTTGCTAATCGAACAGAACAGGTTTGTGTTTGATTAGAGTTCGTTCGATAATAGTTCGAAAATTATTCATTGTTACTTAATGAATTGAATATGAACTTTAAAATTTAGTTCGATAGCTTAACGAAACGAATATGAACATATTATAAGTTCGTTCAATAAATATTCGAGTTCGATAATATATATATATTATGTGTGTATACCAATGTGATTAGAATTGCGAAACATTTTTTACCCATCATATTTTTATGTTTAGATGATATAAAATGTGATTTAAATTACCTCATGTATATATATATTACATGTAGGCTTGCACGAAGTCTTTTTATCTGGGATTGTTTTACTTTTAAATTTGAAAAATTATAGTCACATCTTCCTATGAATCCTATTTCTCTTCCATGAGAGATTCATCAGCCTCTCTCTTTCCAATTCATCTCCCGATTCTCGAGGATCGAGTCCCAACCCTAATCCTTCTCATTCTCGACAACATTTACAGTCATGTCGCTCACCTTCCTCCCCTCCCTCCTCCATCCATTGTATCCTCGTCTAGTTGTCTCCTCTGCGACCTAGCTCTCGCCCCTCTTGCCTTTCATTCATCTTGTCTCCCTCTTGCAGTTGCCATCTTGCACATGGGAAAGATCGTATTTGTGATTACATGTCGTTTGTCCTTTGTTGAAGGAGGTTGAGATCGAACCCACGAGGACCCTCTCCCCATTTCACGGGTAAAAGATCCCTCTTTGCCCTCTTATTTGTTCGAGATCGGGCATTAGCACCCGTTCTTACTATTATCTTGTGCTCCCTTTTTCTATTCTTGAATGTAATCTCATAAAATATGTTATTGCAATCAACCACTCATGTAGTGGAAAGAATGTTCCTTGGAAACCAATGTTGTTCTTTCTATTTTTATGGAGATCGAATTCCCAATAAAGGCCCATTTTTTGTTCTTTTCTTGAACATTAAGATGGTTCTTAGGAAGTTTAGTTGTAGGATTAGTGAATCTTAGGATCTCACTCCCAATGCAAGGATTAAGAGGTGGTGTTTTATGGTTTTGGATTATTTCTCCTGTCATTGTAACAAAAAATCCAATATCAAGTTGAGGGAATAACTATCACACAGCAGAAAGTTGTCTTTTAAAAAAAAAAGAGGAGTTGACATGTTTCTTTAATACAAAGCTGGGGAAGTTTCTATCACTGTGCTATGGACCTATGGTTGCCTCTACATAACCTAAATAACTAGATCTAGAAGTATGTTTTTTTTGTTGCGAGTTCCTATGCTTATATATTTAGATCTATATTAGATGAACCCGTTCCAGACAACTGGATATATATCTCGTTGATTATACTATTTCTAGATGTGTGTGAGATGGTTTATGTGGGATTTATTGCATTAGATGTTATCCAATCACCTGCACTCTGTTTGAATACAACTGAAAAGTTTAAATAACACATATATCATAAGACATTCAATTTAAAATTATCAAACTTTTTCATTTTAAGATTTTTGGCTAAAACAATGTTATAGGACTATTACCGAACCAAACTCGAATGTTTGTTATGCAAACGAACTCGAACCTAAGCTACCAAACCTATAACAAACCAAACTCGAGACCTCGAACTTCCTTATTGAACCAAACTCAAACATAGGTATGGTCATTACAGTTCGGTTCGATCAGCAGCCCTAGCCGACATTCCGGTCCCTATCATAGCACCTCATGGCAATGCTCATATGCTCCAGAGAATGTCCTTCAAAGATAAAGAAAAACTATGGCTTTTTGGAATTTCGAATGTTTGTGACAAACTACAACCACTGCTATAGTTTTTATTTTTAAAATTATTTGTATATATCTCCCAGATGGCCACTAACCTCAATAGTCATCCTTTGGCATTAAAAAACACAAAAGTATTCGGATTCAGGGTGTGAAATCTTGTAAGCAAACTACCAGCAAATAAGAATACGCTCCTAATATGAACAATGCCTTGCTGTGACATAAGCATCATGTAAATTCTATGAAATTTTAAACCCTTGACAAGGTTCGATGGAATGCAGCTTCACAAGTAATTGTGAAGGGGTTGAGCAAATGAATATTGTGCTCAAAATAAAACATGCACCTTTATGCCTTCATTCATCATCTTCAAATAGCGCCCTGTTCCCGTGATAGTACCACCGGTGCCAATTGCTGCAACCAACAGGTCGACAGCACCCATAGTATCTTCCCATATTTCTGGGCCTGTGGTTTCAAAGTGAATCTGTAATTTATTTAGAAATCCCTAAAAGCTTTTTTAGTCAAAAAACAAGATAGCATAGATCCATGTATGATCATGTTGATTTTAAACCTTAGTATTAGCTGGGTTATCGAATTGCTGGAACAAGTATGCATTGGGTGTCCTACGAGCTATCTCTCCAGCTTTGTCAACAGCACCTTTTAGATCCTTCGTGGGATCTGTCAAAACAATCTCTGCACCTAATGCTCGAAGAAGAATTCGTCTTTCAATATTGATGGATGCAGGCATGGTTACAATAAGCTTATATCCTTTAGCAGCAGCAACAAAAGCAATGCCAACTCCCGTATTTCCAGTAGTTGGTTCTACTAAAATGCTCTGCAAAAGAGTAAGTTGACATACACATAACATGAGGGATTCAAAATACTTTAAGGATGTAAAAGCTGCTAACCTTTCCAGGAGAAATAGCTCCGCTTTCTTCAGCTTCAGTTATCATGCTATATCCAATCCTGAGGCAAGCGGATACATTTTTCTCATAGTCCGTTGTGATCAACCAACGAAATGCATATCTAGTGGAAAATAAACTATACCTATCTTTAACACTTCGGCAGGGTTCCATAGACTCGAGCTTAGCTGCAATGTTTGCCACACAACCATCTACAACTTTGTTCAGGTAAACCATAGGAGTTCTCCAATCAGCTGGTAACAATAATGTGTCAGCTAACAAACAAAATACAAAAAATCCACAAAGAAAGAGTTTGAAATCAGCATAGATATGTTTATTCTGAATGGTAATAATGCTGGAATTCACAGAACAATCACCTGACAACTCATGCGCACACTATAAGCACCTCAAACAAGTGCATTTACATCTTTAACTTAGTTCAACAGACAAGAATGACATCCAAACACAAGAAACAAGCATATCCATCACAGAACCCGAAACCATGAAACTCAAAATCAGTTCCAAGGATTAGACCAGCGTGTACCCAATACAACGAGACAGGCGAGGTGCTATTTACACATTCTTCTCCTATTTTTTTCTTGAGTTCTGATTTCCTTCGTGTCTTTAAAAATAAAATTCCACAAGAGTTTTACATCGATACAATTCAATCAGACTCACCAAGGTTTCAAGATCAAGAATCGTTATTTTGGGTGATTGATTGACCGAACGTTTCTCGACTCTATACCATGTGGCCTTGAACAAAGTGTTCTGAAGCAGCACGTTTTCTCTAAGATTTAACCCATTTAACCACAAGTAGATATTAGAGCAGTTGCAAATTCGATGTCAAATGATCTAGATATCTTCCTCCAGACGTGCCTATTTCCATAGCAGGAGCAGGCCAAACAATTCAAGCCCTACAGTTGTTTGCAATACTGTTCTATAAGCCCAAAGTAGAACAAATCTAATTATTTGAGAAACATCAAAATAGAACGCCATTTACAAATACTCACACAAACAATCGATGTCCGGAGAAAAGACGAAAAACCACCGTGATAAGAGAGCGAACCTGAGTGACGTCGTCGGCGATGTTGACGGTCTCGACCTCCGTTCTGATCCCCACGGAAGCGGCCCTCAACGACAGGGGACCGTGCGTTCTCGAGAGGAGGCCGACGCGCGAGGCGGGCGAGCTGAAGGGGGCAGACGCGCGCCCGCGGACGGGGAGCGATGACGGGGAGAGTGGGAAGGGGAGGATCGCCGCCATCGGCTACGTGGGGGCTTTGCAGGGGTTTTGGCCCGAGGACGAGTGATGAGTGTGGATAGGGACCATAGATAGATATCATGGATCAACGCTCATGCGAAGGATGAGGGCATTTCAGGGAGAACCGGTTTTTATTTCCGGTGTAGTTTGAGAAATGTGTGTTTGGTTGGTGAGTTAAGGATGGGGAGGATTTGTGTGATGTGATTTGTATTTGAATTTGAAAAAGTTGGTAGTTATTATGACATGATTGTATTGAAATTTGAAAAAGTGAGTGGTTGTTGTGATGTGATTGTATTGAAGTAAGTGTCTGTTGTGAATACGAATACGAATATCAACGAATGTCAATGGAATATCCATATCCTCATTCATTCTGAAAAAAATACGAATATAAAAAAATGTATAAAACAGTAACAAATCGGATATGAATATATTAATATTCATTTTTATCCGTAACAACCACCCATCAAATTAGATGAATCTCAAAATCCTTTCTTGATCTTTTCTTGAATGAGATATATATACAAGCTGGCGATAAGTACAGTCTCCAATCCTATTCCAATTACGATATGCGATTGGGAATATAAGCAATAATAAGATTTGATATATATAATAAGATTGCACGGGATCTCCCGTGGTGTACATTGGCACCAATCTGTTTCGTCAACCGATCAGATATCATCAGTTGAAAAAATTATCCAACGTCCTCTATCCCTCAATCAACGCGGCAATCTACCTATATAATTAGTTACAGTACACAACAATCCACCGGCACATCTTATCTCGGCAATGGCGCACGTATGGCGCGCTATCGACGCAAGGCTCAGCAGTACCCCCTTTCACCAGAACCCGTCTTTCGACATCCGCATGTCGGTCGCCATGAAGCACCGTCGCATCGCACGCACGGAGCCCTGCACGCACCTCATCGCAGAGGCGTCGTTCCACTTCTCCAACAGCTTCGTCAACGTATTCCTGCGTCCAACTGCGGAGGTGCGCGACATCGTTGCTCGCATGTTCTCCCACCTCCCCACGAGGTCCGTTCCTGAGGAGCTCACCACCAGGATCCAAAAAGTCGTCGATGCTTTCTCTATAATCGCTGTCATTATCGAATCACAAAGTCCTGCTGAAAACAGGGACGTTAATTGCATCTACCAGGAGCGCATTTGCGATGATCCTCCGCCATCACACCAAGAAGAGGAAGAGGAAGATGATGATAGTGAGAGTGATAGTGATAGTGATAGTGATATTGAGGAAGAAGAAACCGACGACAGCTCGGCTTTCGCCAGTGTGAGGAGGCCGGCCTCGAAGAAGGGCGTCCAGCGGGCTGTGTATGGCAGCGTAGACACCGCAATAAGGCGAGACGATTGTGCTACACCAAAATACTTTATCCAAACACCAAAATAAAAAAAATATTTATCCACTAGTTGACATACATAAAAAAGTTATCATTCTACAAGGATACCCTCACATACCAACACATACTTACTCATCGATTTCTCTCAAAATCACCGACATTAATTGCATGCACATTGCATGGGGATTTGAGACATAATATTGATCACAAATTTTTTACCCATATTTATTTTGTCACAGCGGTAGCATTACTTTTTTCCGCCATTATTAATATTACTAATGCTCACTCGATATGTGTGTTGTATATTACAATTTTTTTGATTTGTATATGAATTGATTACTATGAACTTGAATGAAAACATATATTGAATTATTTTAAATGGAATGTATATTTGAATTGATTTCATATGGATATTATATGATTTATTATATCTTTTAACTGGTTCATTTTTTAACAGCATCAAGAGACTTATTGATTTTTTGACAAGCATTCACAAATTATCCAAATTATTGCATTTATTGGATGTATTTTGATAATAAACCATTTATCAATGAATTTGATACTTTTGACACCAATGATCTTGCTTCTTGAAATTAAGTCCAGATTTTCCCGCTAGTAATTTACTAAAAACAATTTTGATTTTATATATCTAGTGCTTGACCTTTTACGAGGAAAGCCAATTTTTTATTTACAATATATGATTCTATTTTTTTAATATTTAAGCTTTAAAGATTCGAAGAAAATATTTCTTAAAGAAGATAGAAAAATATTCATCCAAAGAATATACATATCTCTGTTGATTTTAATAAAGATAAACTCCCATCTATAGAAATTTCATAAGTATAAATTGTTAATGTTGATTATGATTTGGTGCAAATATCCAAGAATACATCATATTAGTAAGAATATCATTTTGAAAATAAAAAGAGTATAACTGAAATTTATCTTGATATGGTCAGTGTGTTCGTAATAAACTTTCCATGTGTGCTAGTCACAGGGAATTAACAGTCAGTGTAGTATAGGGAAAGAACTCTCTCAAAATAATAAATGTAGGGAAGTGAAAGCGCAAGTGGATGTGTATTTTTCCTGGACAAACCCCAAGGTCAAATTCAAGGAGGTATACTGAAAAGATCTATCTACTATGTGTAGGGATTGTATTCAAGCTACGCATGTGTGCCACAAGCATCCCAAAGATGGAATTTGTATGGTTTTGAGGTATTTTTTATTTTTGTTTCGATTTCTAATTTTTCAACTTTTCCTTTGTTTATAGCTCGTGTTTTTATATTTTTCCTTTTTGTATTTTTATTTTTCATTGATTTTAAAAATGGTTTTACCTTCTAGAAAGGGATTTTTTTGTTTTGATTTTCTAAGGTGTTTTACATGTAAAGTAAATCTATTAAATGTAGATAAACATGGAGTAAAAATAATTTAGGATATTTAAATTTGAAAGGGTGTTTTTCAAAATATTTTTGGGGATTCGATATTTTTAAGGTATTTACTAAAATAAGAAATAAAAGAAAGAAAATATAAGTAAATAGCCAATGAGAAGGAAATGGGCTAATAGATAGAAAATGATCTTATAGGTTCTAGAAAAGCAAAATGAGCTTTTTATTTTAGATGTTCGGAGATTTGTGAATTTTATATAAAAATGGATAAGTTTTTCAATGTTTTCAAATTTTTAAGCAAAAAATGGTAAATTTTGAAATATTTTTGAGGACTTGTTTACCTGTCGAAGACCCGCATATTCCTTGATTTTTTGGATTAAATGAATTTTTGATGACTTTTCTACTGAAAAAGATTTTTTTTTTGCTTTTGACTTTGAGAAAATAAAAAACATGAATATTTTTCAAAAATTATGGTTAATAATAAATATATATTAGGAATATATGATTAAAAGGAATCGATAAGATAGTGCTTGAGGTTCTTTAAAAATTTTAATTAAAAACCCTATTGTTTTTTAAACTAAAATTAAAATGGTTTTTTACATAAATGTGAGTGGATTTTGATCTCTAAGTGATGATATTCTCGTATAAGATTTCCCTAGCCTAAATATCTGCAAAAAAAATCCAACAATTATGAGATTAATATATTTGATACAAGCCCTCCAAATTAAAATCACTCAAAAATGATGAAAATGAGATATATTAATTTTTCACGTTATATGAACTGAAATGTAAGGAAGGTTCAAGTTTCTAACAAATGGCTCCTTGAAGGGATACCTAGCAGATAAGAAAAAGTTATTTCCACTTTCAAAGCCCCACCCCTAAATCGGGTACTCTTAACGAGCAACACAAAATGGGAGGGGATTAGGTTCAAATGTTATAGCCTTGCACCAATAAATTACAAGGATTAGAACACATGGAGTGTTTTGGCATCTCCTCGTCCGAAAAGCTCCGATGAGGGGGCGACGACTATTGAGCAAGTATCTGATGAAGGCAATGCTCCACTGTTGACGTCATCTAAGGATTGTAGGCTTACGTTCGTCTTGCAACAAGGTGTGTTTGAGATGCCTTGAGCTCTCTAGGAATCCCAATGAAGGAGTCAAGGGCCTTAAGGCTCTCCTTTGTCTAAAATCATGCGATGAAAGGTTGGCAGGGTTGTACCTTGATGATTCAAAAGATGTTTAGTTGCCCCCTTTATTGCACCTCCATGTACTTGAAATTGTTTATGAGGACAACAAAAACATATTCCTCAAAAAATTGAAGCCAATGGTAGAGGAATAAGGTTACTTGGAGGTCGTGGATGGCAGTGTAAATGGGTTGCCCAAACTTGGGCTCATGTGGCTCTATTCTCTTGAGAAGAAGCTTGAAGGAAATACGAATATATGCGGATCACTTCTTGCACAAAAATGATAGAGAGATATTGTGTGTGCGTGCAAGGGGGTGGAGCTCGCTAGCTTGGATGACAAATTGGATGAACTCGAGATCCCCACACCCTTGCCCATCCTTCAAGCCATGTCTATCACTTATGGTTACATTTATAAGGCTTGTCGGAGAGATATTTCGACTGGTTTTGACATATAGATGAGATGGATTATGGAGGCATGCAAACCTCACTCAAGAAGCACCATTGCTCCTCCTCCAGGTTGTATCTTTGACCTAATGTCACGGTTAGAAGACTCATCAGAGAATTTTAGGATTTTGGGTTGCAAAGTGGAGATGAATTCTTCATGAACATAGGATTTGATTTTATTGGGTCAAATGGGAGTGTGGGTTGTTGGTCAGAGGAAGTCTGGTGGTTTGAGATGGTTAGTGTACTGGGTCGAACCTTAGGTTCAACTATGATGCATCACTCGAGGTGCGGACACTTAGATGAAGGATATGAATACAACATCCTGAGCATGTTAGGGCTAATTTTTCTCAATAATAGTTCAAGGATCTAAACACGAACCTTGCAAGGAATCTCTCTCCATTGGCAAATATGTCTCCAAAGTTTTTTTAAATTTAAATGTGAAATTTGCGGTCTTATTCAAAGACCATCATTTCTTTAACTCTAGACAATCAACCACTCAGTTGGGATTTCGGTCATGTACTCAAACTGCTGCTGGAAATTGTAAATCATACCACGAGGTATAAATAAGGGACTAGTAAAGTTGGAATGCAACATGATGAATATTGTCTAATCTTAATGTAAGTAAGATGGAGACGTAGCTCAAACAGTAGAGCACTTGCTTTGCATGTGAGAGGTACAAGGTTTGAAACTTTGCCTCGCCATCAACAAGCCAAGCACATATGACAAAGAAGAAGACCAACGAAGATAACACAAATGGTAAACACATGTTAAATATGCAATGCAGCAACAAAAATAGATTTTTGCTTGAGGATTTTCCATGAGTATTCGATGTGCAGATCAAGTACGAATCGACTGCTTCCATGAACCTTAAAAATACATGAATCATTATGTGAGCATGTTGATTATATAACACAAAGAGGAAAATCTTCGCTCCCCTTTCATGCATATACAACACGAGACGATCTAATTGTGAGAAATAAAATAAAAAATCACCATTATACATAGAACTTCAACTTCGAAGAAGAGAGAAGAGGGAATGCTTGATGTATGGAAAGAGAGAGATCTAAACTTCGTAAACTTTTTTTGTTGCGATGAAATATAAATGAATGTTATTTATTTATAGCTTTAGGAACCCATGTTTTATAAAAAAATAGGGAAATAACATTTTAAGATGCCTAATGCATATTATGCATGAAAGGATTAGCTCATACATGCAAAATAAATGACTCATACATGTTACAACAAATCGATGGGAGACGTTTGAGATGTCCAAGATTAATTTTTCCAATAATCCCCCTTCCAATCTGGACAAGCCTTGGATAGGTTGATCATCTCGACCAACTTATTTATCTCTGTGAACTTGATTTTTTTTCCTAATGCCTTGATGAGAACGTTTGCAGGGTATTCTTCGGTGCAGATATACTCGATGATTATCTACCCATCTTCTACTTTTTCTCGGATGAAGTGGAACATGGTCTCGATGTGTTTGTACTGCCGTAGAAACTGGGTTCTTCATAAGTGCAATGATTGGCTTGTTGTCTACCGTGAAAGACACATGCTCAGGATGAATTCTATAATCTCTCGAATGAGATTCCTGAAACAGATTCCTTGGCATGTTGTTGTAGTGGCTTCCATGAATTTTGATTCACAAGAGGATTACAAGACACCTTTCTGCTTCTGTGATCCCCACTAGATTGGGTTTTCCCCCGGGTAGAAGATCATCCATGTTGTATGCTTCTTCTAATAAACTCTTCAGCTAGGTCATTATTATAATATCTATAAATCATTAATTTTTTCATGTCCTCTATTATAAACTAATTAATGATTTATACTTCCCTCAATATATGTTTCATAGCTTGGAGGTGTAAGGTCCTAGATGACTCCATGTACCTGTACCTACTCAACCATTCCAACCAAATAAGATAGATCAGGTCAGGTATGAGTCAATTATCGTAAGCTATCAACCACGCTTGTGCATGAGGTTGAACCTATTTTTCTCCTTTTTCATCTTTCTTCACCTTTGATTCTTGCTCCATTTGGAACTTGCTAAAATTGCAAATTTGCAACCCAAATCTGCTGCAAGATGCCTCAAGAAATGCAGGCTGCTTCAACAATATGCAATCAAGTTGCCTCTAGGAGGTGGATCGTCTGCTGCAGCCTGAAATACAGCAGATTCTGCAGTAGCCGTGTACGCCGCTCGATCAAGATCGAGTGTTTCGCATGATTTTGCATTTTTTGTAGGTTCGTACCGTGCAAAATCGTGTAAACCGTTCGATCAAGATCGAACGGCTCACGCCATCACAGCAGGGATAGCATCACAGCAGAGGATCCTCTCTGGTTGCCACTCAATCTCTCCCATAATTTCTCCATTCTCAGAACTCCCTCCCTCTTCTTCTTTCACTCTCTTCTATTTCCATTCTTCCTCAGGAGATTTTGCGTGCATGCCCCTTAAAATGATGGTAACATTTTAGTGCAGAATATTATAGTGTATTTTAAGCAGAGTTAAATTTAGATTGGATTTTTTATGTTCTTATAGTATTTTCTGACGTGGACATTTTAAGTAGGTTTTGATGCAATAGATAAAATATTTACGATGAAAGTTGACAATAAAAGTGCATGAGTTGTATATGTTAGTACTTTATTAAAACGATGATACATCTTTGTTTAATATGACTTGAGCATATTGTAAACATGACAATTGTTCCCGATACTATATGCGAACTTTAACCATTTAAGATGAAAGACCACAATCATATTGGAATATAACGTTAGATTTTTTTAATCTTGTTCCTAGATGTTCACATGTTATAGTCCATAGTTAATTATTAGTTGGTTATATTGACAATCATAATGATACATCTACGTTTAAAATTTTCTGCATAGATTTCAATTTAGTAACCATTATTTGTGAAAATCTCGCAACCTTTATATCCCTATGTATCTTACTAGTTCCCATTACTTATATGGTAAACATGCCAAAAAAAGTACTATTTTCAGTGAGTAGAGATCTAGATGTAGAAGATTGTCTAAGTTCCTCACTAATTCTCTATTACAATGGTTGAGTAGGTTGGAGTCTTGGAATGAAACCAGGTAATGAAATCTTTTCTATTAGAATTTGGATATTATATTGTAAGTTTAAGCAAGATAGTTATAAAATCTTATGGAACACATGTACATGAAATCATGGAAATCAACAAACAAAATAGAAATGCAAAAGTTTTAAATCATACTGCAGGAAAAAAGTCGTATGCTAGAGTCTTGAATGAGATGGTATATTTGTTGAAGAAATATATACCTGTACATATTCTTTTCTATTCAACTCATTAACATGAGATGATTTTGTTGTGACTAGACAAAGAAGAATGGACAACCTCCTTCAAAGATGGACATGATTAATGAATTTTATGGCGTGGAAAATACTATTGTGGTGTGCATTTCATTTTTAATTTATCACATTATATTATATCATTATGTTTATGTAATGTTGTAGAAGGAAATAAATGATTACATCGATACTCATTGAGATAAAGAGGATATGCAAGATGTGGATCCATTAGTTATTGAAGCATACAACATCTTTGCTCATCCAAAAAATCTACATCGAGTTAGACATGCCTGCATTGGTGCTAATAGTCGACGTCCATGTAATCCCATAGATGCAATGAAATTAAGATTTACTGAGACTACAACAAAGAATGTAACACCCCAACCCCAAACATAGTGCCATACCTAAAACTCACAAAGTATGGGTGTGGTTTATAAGTGATGACTACTTGAAAACTTGAGCTTAAGCATTTTAAGTGGTTGTCAACAGATCCAATTGGGTCCAAACCCAACAAGTTGTCAGGACCAGTTTTCCTCGATAACGGACTGGGGACTAAGACTGTTCTGTTACAAATGGTATCATAGACAAATTCTCTTTGATAGTGGAAAGGGCTACCCGAGAGGTGGAGCCGCCCCTACAAAGAGGTTGGAGGAAATGACTACCCGGAGCGTGCACCCGCCACTATCATTAGGAATAAGTGATGGGCAATGTCGCAACGATGACGTTGCGAATATAAGTGGGGGAGGTTGTAACACCCCAATCCCAAACATAATGCCATACCTAAAACTCACGAAGTGTGGGTGTGGTTTATACGTGATGGGGATTACTACTTGACAACTTGGGCTTAAGCATTTATAGTGGTTGTCAACAGATCCAATTCGGTCCGAACCCAACAAGTTGTCAGGGTCAGTTTTCCTCGATAACGGACGGGGGACCTAAGCCCGGGACGTTACAAAGAATGTTGAGGTAGCTCGTTTAGAAATTTTATCAATTTATTTTATTTATGTCCTCACTCCTTGTATTTTTAGTATAAGGTAGATGCAATGACAACATAAATGAAGATGGAGATTGCAGAGCTTAAGAATATTGTCCATGCATTTGTTAGTACAATGTCACGGATATTATAAATATACAAGTCTTCATTGGATATTTCATGTGAATGATCATATATAAAAATATTTATTTTTTTGATTGTCTTTTTGCAGAATACTCCCAACCAAATTTTTTTGAACCATTTTACTCAACCATCAAACTCATATCCATTCCCTCCTTATTTTCATAACTTTATGCACCATATGACACAAGTAAGACTCTTATAATATGTAATATTGACACATATATTAAAATTTTGTAAAGTATTAATTTTATGTGGAGGGTGGAAGTACTGTAGGAACACCAATTAATAGAGGTGAAAGTTCCGGGCAAAAAAATCAAAGCTCATATCCACCAACCGCTCACATTATGCAAAACCCCTTCTCAGTACGTGCATTTAATTCGAAAGTAGCTTTGTAAACAGTTCCTTTTGGATATGCATATTTTATATTTTCAAAGAAACTAAATCAATAAAAAAATTCTTCTCTAACTGATGAAATTTTTAGTTGAACTTATCTATAAAATATAACTTATCATATTATTATTTTATTGGCAGGACGGTCGTCAAACTTTTGATGTCAATAAAAGGTGTAACTGAAGTGAAGATGGTGATAACAACATGGAATATAACAAAGAAATGAATGAGCCTCGAGAGTTATATCTCAATCAATTTTTTGGACATGTTTCTTTTATATTTTATTTTTTAGGACCATGACTTAAATTTTTGTGCATGTCAATGAATGGACTATTTTTCAATTGTATGTTTGAATGTTTTGAAATTCACTTTAATGAGCATGTAAAGTTATATTTTATAACTCATCATCCAGTGCAATATATTTATTGTGGAGTTTTTACATGTCATATACATTCTGTCTTTTTTTTTGAATCAAATATACATTCTTTCTTGCCCGTACGTTATGATAAAATCATTGAAAAAAAGTATATTGAATGAGGATTATCCATTAGTTCATATCGAATGGAGATATAGAAAGGATTCTATACATTCAAGACTTTTCATATTAGATATATATACTAGTCGTAAAAAGAAGCGATGGCATACACAACAATTGTTTGGTTGCTAATTAAAAATCACATTCCCCACGATTAGCTCGTCATCTTTGAAATCAAATTGTGATCGATTAAAATAGACAAAATTTTATTTCCTACTAGGTATTCGTCGTGAATAAGTTATTAAAAAAAGAACTTGGTGTTCTTTATAGGGACGGATTTTATATTATTCCCGACGACGAAAATGTCTAAAATAGTATTCCCTATGAGATTATTCCCTACGCATTATAGCCAACGACTTAGCTGTCACAACGACCTTTTTGTGACAGAATAACCTGTAAATATGACGAAATAAGTTGTCAGGAAAACACGATTCTTCTTATAGTGGCAACAACAATAGATTTTCACTTGAGGGTTTTCCATAAGTATTCGATGTGCAGATCAAGTACGAATCGACTGCTTCCATGAACCTTAGAAATACATGAATCATTATGTGAGCATGTTGATTATACAGCACAAAGAGGAAAACATCAGCTCCCTTTTCATGCATATACAACACAAGACGATCTAATTGTGAGAAATAAATAAAAAATCACCACTATACATAGAACTTCAACTTGGAAGAAGAGAGAAGAGGGAATGCTTGATGTATGGAAAGAGAGAGATCTAAACTCTATAAACTTTTTTTGTTGCGATGAAATATAAATGAATGCTATTTTATTTATAGCTTTAGGAACCCATTTTTTATATAAAAAAAATCCGGAAATAACATTTTAAGATGCCTAATGCATATTATGCATGAAAAGATTAGCTCATACATGCAAAATAAATGACTCATACATGTTACAACAAATCGATGGGAGACGTTTGAGATGTCCAAGATTAATTTTTCCAATAATCTCCCTTCTAATCTGGACAAGCCTTGCATAGGTTGATCATCTGTGGACTTGATTTTTTTCCTAATGCTTTGATGAGAACGTCTGCACGGTGTTCCTCAGTGCAGATATACTCGATGATTATCTACCCATCTTCTACTTTCTCTCGGATGAAACGGAACATGGTCTCGATGTGTTTGTTCTGTCGTAGAAACTGGGTTCCTCATAAGAGCAATGATTGGCTTGTTATCTACCGTCAAAGACACAGGCTCAGGATGGATTCTATAATCTCTTGAATGAGATTCTTGAAACAGATTCCTTGGCATGTTGTTGTAGTGGCTTCCATGAATTTTGATTCACAAGAGGATTATGAGACACCTTTCTGCTTCTGTGATCCCCACGAGATTGGGTTTTCCCCCAGGTAGAAGATCATCCATGTTGTATGCTTCTTCTAATCAACTCTTCAGCTAGGTCACTATTATAATATCTATAAATCATTAGATTTTCATGTCCTCTATTATAAACTAATTGATGAATTATACTTCCCTTCACGTATCTCAATATATGTTTCATAGCTTGGAGGTGTAAGGTCCTAGATGACTCCATGTACCTACTCAACCATTCCAACCAAATAAGATAGATCATGTCAGGTATGAGTCAATTATCGTACGCTTGTGCATAAGGTTGAATCCATTTTTTCTCCTTTTTCATCTTTCTTTACCTTTGATTCTTGCTCCATTTGGAACTTGCTAAAATTGCAAATTTGTAACCCAGTCTGCTGCAAGATGCCTCAAGAAATGCAGACTGCTTTAACAATATGCTATCAAGTTGCCGCTCAGAGGAGGATCGTCTGCTGCAGCCCGAAATGCAGCAGATTCTGCAGTAGCCGTGTACGCCGCTCGATCAAAATCGAGCGTTTCGCATGATTTTGCATTTTTTGTGGGTTTGTACCATGCAAAATCGTATAAACCGCTCAATCAAGATCGAACGGCTCACACCATCACAGCATGGATAGCACCACAACAGAGGATCCTCTCTGGTTGTCGCTCAATCTCACCCATAATTTCTCCCTTCTCATAACTCCCTCCTCATTCTTCTTCTTCTTTCACTCTCTTTTTTTTCCATTCTTCCTCAGGAGATTTCGCGTGCCTGTCCCTTAAAATGATGGTAACATTTAAGTGCAGAATATTATAGTGTGTTTTAAGCAGAGTTAAATTTAGATTGGATTTTTTATGTTCTTATGGTATTTTCTGACGTGGAAATTTTAATTAGGTTTTGATTGCAACAGATAAAATATTTACGGCTTCCTACCGCTAAAAATATCGTAAGATGTAGTATGGTGTCTAATATTTGAGGTTGATTTAAGATGTTGAACTAAAAATTTAGCGATGATTAATTAGAAGTTTGAGAAATAGCAATTAATAAGCTAGGTGGACCGTTGCTAATGATACAACGACATACATGATATTCGTTACTAATTTCGAGTACGAAAAATCATTTCGCAATGAGTAATATCGTCGTTATATATTTAACAATGGCTAATTTAGTGGCGGATTTTGAAAAAACGGTCACTATTGCTCAATTTTTCTTTGTAATGATCATATAAATCTTTTCTCGAGACAACACGAAAAGATAATATCAAAAGACACATAACTTAATCGAATTTACATGGATCAACACGTGTCATTGAATAACTTTTATGTCACACCACCCCAACATGTTGTACTAAGTCATGAACCGTGTAAAATTATCAGGGGGGAGGGGGGGGGACTCAACCCAAGATCGTGAAAATCTTGTCATTGTGCGTAGATGGTCCCAAAGGCTGAGTACATTTACAGTCCAAAGTCCATTAGTATACGAAATGCGGGCTCAAAGCCCTCTTGAGTCGTAAGGAGTAGGTCATAGGTCTACCATGAGGATATCCCTGCCCCAACATGTAGTGACTTGTTCATGACTTTTCCGAGGAGTAGGCCATAGTATGCATTGTTCTTATATTATATCCTGGAAAAATCTTGACAACATTATCTTGTAAAACTAGTATCCATATATATTGACAAATTTCATAAATCATAAACAACATTTGTATTGTAACATAAAAATCATAATTGAACTTGGTAAATAAAATGTCAAGATAAACTCAAATGAATTAATTATTGTAAAGACATTCATAAGGATGGTAATCTTGTAAAATCATTGCTATATAATTTAGCAAAAACTAACATTTTTTTTATAGAAAATGTGTTTTCGAACCACTCACATGAAATTGACTTCTAGTTGCATCCTATTTGATAAGTTCGTGGTTTTCTCTTAGGTCTTGAACTCTCCTAACCTCTATAAAAAATGTGATATTCAATGATGAGAGTAAACTTTGATATGACTTTTAGCAATTGTGTTTACAATTTTTGCATATAATAGGATTCCTTTGTTTGAAAGATAATTTAATGATTTTTAATTAAACTGTGACAATCAGGGATATTCAAAAATCATGACCATCATAATGATTTAACACGGTTTTTTATTTTGTAAACATATAAGTATATATCTATCCGCAAGGTTGATTCATCTTGATTCACTTGAGTACATTAAATTAACATCATTCTTCTATATTTGGAGCAGTATTTTAATCTACAGTTAACCACTGATGGTCAATTTTCCTTAGCACCACAAAAAGCCAGCATCATATATGAATATTTATATTTTTTTAATGCTAGGAAGATACATAAGGATATATTTATGTTAAATATCCAATTATTTGGTTTATAATTAACATCTTATTAGGAGGAACTTCTCATTCTCCCAAACGTTGTGAACGTACTCTAGTTCAGAACTTCAGATGTGCACAGATTTGCACTTAAGGAAAAATAGAAATATGGCATGATAAAGATTAAAATATAAGATAAAGAAATTTGATATTCTAATCTCTAATTATATTTGTTTGAAAAAAAACCTTCATAACTCATACGTGCAAAGAACAAAGAGGAAACTTCATAAGATGGGTTTATAATACGGTAATTAACGATGGTATGAACGAAACAATATGACGTGTCTTCTATACCATGATAACATTCCTTTCCTTTTGTTATACTCGTTCTAAAGTATATCCATTCAATGGTTATTAGGGTAAGAATAACAAATCTCATATAGTATCTGAGCACGAAATAGAAGGAAAATGTTATACCTCTCCAGGTGCTCTTCTCTTCTAGGATTTCCCGGGCATGATATTCACTATGATCACCGACACTATTTACTATGGATAAATTCCAATTTAGTGATGTTTATATTCTCTGGATTATGTTCCTACATGTAGCCATGTAAAGTCACGTCTACACCCAAACGATGATACCTTGGAGAAAGCTCTTGTTCTCGTGTTTACCCTTAAATCTAACTGAGAATATATTAACCTGAATCTAGCACTTTCACGGTGGAAACAACACAACACCTGATGTATCTCTTAACCATTTCCATGCACAAATCAACACATCCGTAATATTCATAAAAAAACCCAAGCCATTAATATATGCCTTTAAATTGCATCCAAATTGTAATGGTAGATCCTCATAGATGGCTATGTTCTTTTTACCATAGTTATTATTATCATATACATGTATATATATCTTGAAATTCCCAAACATTTAATTATATCCTCTTGTTATGATGGTTAATTATGATCAATACAAGCATCCTTCTTAAATCCATTTTCATTTTCGCCATTTTCCCCTCCATGTCATATTCATCTATCAAACCGGTATAGCCGCACATTTCTCACATCCATCTCTCTCTCTGTATATATATATCTTCATTTGCATGTTTAATTAATATTGAACTCCGTATCTGACCATTACATCCTGAATCTTAGGTTTAATATATAAAAAATATCATATCAAATGTGGATGTTTCATACAATCTATATAATAAAAATAATTATAGATAGTTTGCAAGCTAATTTATCGAATAAAAAAATCAAATAATAAAATAATTTTTGAGGATGAAACGCAATTTATAGAATGATCCTTGTTGTGGAATGGTCCTTGTCTTCTGATGGAGAGGAATAAAGTTTGTCAAACTTCTAATAACATAAATCGTGAGCTTTATTTGAGCTTCGACATGTTCCATGGATCAAGCTCGACAGGTAAGATCTATATACCTTTTTAAAGCTGGATCTTTAACCGAGTGTCATTCCATCCTCTTCTACACCTCTCTCTCGACTCACTCTCTCCCCCTCTCTCCACCGATCTCTCTAGCCCTCTTTTCCCCTCTCTCCACTCATTCTCTCCCCCCTCTCTCGACGGTCTCTCTCGCTCCCTCTCTTCCCCCATTTCTCTTTCTCCCTCTCTCCCTAGATTTCTCTCTCTCCCTCTTTCTCTCTCTCTCTCCACTCATTCTCTCCATCAATCTCTCTCTCTCTCTTCCTATTTCCTCTCCATTTCTATTCCCTCTCTCAAACCCATCTCTCTCCCTCTCTCATTTCCTCTCTCTCCACATTCTTTCTCATTCTACTATAATATTTTATTAAAATAAAAATAATAAATCTCATATTTCACTTTTTATTTATTGTATTCTCATATTTCACTTTTTATTTATTGTATTATTATTTATATATACTCACATCTGTTTGTTATTTTGTATTAGAACGATTTTATATTTTCCAATAAAGACATTATTTCAAAGAAAAAATAATTTTAATATAAAAATTTATTTTTTAATAATATTAGTTAAAAGTACAATCTTTTCAAAAGATAGATACATTATACACAATATATTCCTCTATAATTTGCAAATTAAGTCTAAATGCATTATTATTATTTAATCTTTTAATTTCATATTTTACTATAAAAATACTTACTAAATGGTATGTTGATATTTTTCATAATAATAATAATGTATTAATTTATAAATATTTTAATGACAATGATGATCACACAAGGTACAATTAGATGATGTAAAACGTATTTTATTTTTCGCCGCGAAGTGTGGGTGATGTCACATAGAGTAAGAAGTGTTCGAAACCCCTTTCATTGGGGTTCAAAAACAACTGTAAGGATGGATCACACAAAAAACCCGTGGAACCCAATTCTTTTTATCCCCATTGCTCTTTATTTATCTTCATACTAAAAACTCGGAGAGAGATAATCACTCTCTAAGTGAAGAGTATGGGAGAAAATCCTCTTTTCATTCTTGTTTTATGGAAAAACGTGGGAGCTACATGGCCAAGAGGCAAAGAGGTACTATCCGCAGCCACATTTCGTGGCTAAGAGCATGATCTAGTTTGCATATGTTTAGCAGAATAAGATAAAATTCTCTTTTGATCAATATAAAAATAGAAAGTATTCATTAACATGAAAACACGACCGAATTAGTCTCACGTACTCTTCAAGATGGTGAATGGAGGAGATGCTCGAAGGAGGAGAAAAATACAATTACATGTGCGGAAGGTCCACATATTGTGCTTTATGGTAAGTGCCTTTTGGTAGCTATCTAACATCGTCTGTAATAGAAACTAGAAATATTATATTACAGGATCATCAAACTCTAGTTGGAGAATTCCTCTTTGAATTTGTAAAAACATTTCAAATTCATTTGATTTTCTTAGGGGATAATATTAATATTTGAAATTTCAATATAAAAGAACTTTCCTCGAATATTCTTAGAGATTATATTTTCGATTTTTATCTAAAATAATCTTATCTAGTTTATAGACCTTGGATTACCTCTCGCTACAAGGCACATCTAATGGCAAAAGGGTCCACACAAACTTGTGGAGTTGACTTCTTTAACACGTTCTATCAAGTTGCTCGTCGAAGTCACGATACTAATTCCGTGCCAGTTCCAGTGCAGCTTGGTTGGCCCTTCGTTACACCGTCTTGATGTTAAGAATGCGTTCCTATATTATGACCTTCAAGAAATGGTATACTTGTAGCGGCCTCCCAACTTCGATGCTCAAAGGGAGTGTTAGAAGATTGCATGTTATGTAAGGACATATATGGACTAAAGCAAAGCTCTTGTGCATGGTTTTGGAAATTGTCCAAAGTAGTAGAGAATCCATGACTCATCATATCTTCGATAGACCATTCTTTATTCATGAGGAAGTATGGAAAAGGGACAGTGGCAATGATTTTCTATGTATATGATAGATGTAAAGAAGCATGCAAAGAAATTTGTGATCAAAGAAAGAGCTACGACCATACTTCCCGGGGATTGAAATCGTTAGATCCAAGCAAGGATTAGTTATGTCACAAAGGAAGTATGCTACTATTTTCTTCAAGAAACATGGATGCTAGGATCCAAGCATGCACAAACCTATAGATTCTAAGGGACGCATCCTTTAGTCAGAAGAGATTGAAGACACTAGTTGATAAATGTGCCTAGTAGGAAAGTTACTTCATCTTACTATCGTGTAATCAAATATATCTCTCGATGTCAGGAAACTAAGCCAGTTCATGGATTCTCCTACTTCGACTCACTTCGATGCATGCATGATGGTTCTAAGGTACACCAAGTATTTCTCTTAGGAAATGTCTATTATTCACCAAAGTTAGTAACTTTGATCTTATGAGTTATTCAGATGCAGACTATGGAGAATGCATGATAGATAGAAAATCTACTACAGGTTTCTACACTTACTTGGTAGGAAAACTAGTTACTTGGAGGAGTAATAAACAAGCAGTTATCTTCTGCTCAAGTGTTGAGAGAGAATACAGAGCCATGACTCATGATGCTAATGAACTAGCATGGATTCGATCCATACTCAGATATCTTCATATCACTCCTAGCAATACCATGGAAATCAAATGCGATAATTGTGCAACAACACATATAGCCAACAACCCCATGTTCCATGAACACGCCAAACACGTGGAAGTTGACTTCCACTATACTAGAGATATGATACTACAAGGGCTGCTCGGTACTCACGTCATACTATCTAAAGAGCAGACTGTTTATATGTTCACCAAGCCATTCGTGCACATGCAATTTGAGAAATGTTGTAACAAAATAAGCATGATAGATATATATATCTCATATTGTAGGGGGGTGTTGAGTCTTGCATATAAACTCTAATTTTAGGGGTATCCCACTATTTAGGAGTTGTCCATTTGTGTAACCTTAATCCTAGGACTCCCCCTATATAAGGACTCCTACGATCATATTTCTAATAATTTGAATATTGAGTCTAAACTTCAACTTACACAAAAAATTCCTTTTGCCTTTTTTTATCTGTCTTAGTATCTCTTTCTTATATTTTAGATTGTAGTACCATAACATAGATTTTATTTACTAAATAATATTCCAATATATAATATTTTATGTGGAATTTTCCTTTTTTTGGTTACATTTTTATTTTAATATTATTTAAAGAGTGTATGTGCATAGACACACATGTATGTGAGTATAGACATCTAACACACAAGTGGCGTACATGCGTGTACCATATGCTGCAATCAAAATTAATATGCATGTGTTATTAGGTGAATGCGGGTATAAATGAATATGATGCGCTATTGGTTTATATATGCACTACAACAAAATTGAACTATAGTGACAGTTTTTTCAAAATCCATCATTAAATTAACCATTGTTAAATATATAGTGACGATATTATTCACTGCGAAATGAATTTTCATACTCAAAATTAGCAAAAATACCATATCTGTCGTTATAGCAACGACCCACATAGCAACGCTTATCCTTTGCTATTTTTTAAAATATCAACTAATCGTCGATGTTTTTTGGTTCAAACTTAGCGATGATTAATTAGAAGTTTGAAAAATAACAATAATTAAGCGTCTCTATGTGGACCGTTGCTAATGATATAACGACATATATGATATTTGTTGCTAACTTTGAGTACGAAAAATCATTTTGCAACGGATAATATCATCATTATATATCTAACAATTGCTAATTTAGTGACGGTTTTTTTTAAAAAAATATCACTATAATTCAATTTTTTGTAGTTATATTAAGGTGTGAATTTACTTATATACATATATAAATATGTGGGTATGCGTATTTAACTGCATGCATATGATATCTCAAATTCTCAATACCCTGTGAATGCATGAGATGTACATACATAGAGTGAGTCAAATGTACATAATTGCAAGTACGTATATATGTACATGCTTATTACTACATGAATGTGTATGAATAAATAAATACAAACTAAATATAAAGAAAATCAACTGAAAGCAGATTAGTCAATCCATTGTAGAGTTAGTCGATTGAAACATTCTGTTAGAGTTTGTTTGTATGATTTCATCGAGAAATTGTTGGCGTGTGCTGAAATAAAAGATATAAACCAAGACTCTCTCCCTCGATCTCTCTCTCTCTCTATCTGAATTTAAAACTAAAGTCTCTTCAGCTCCTCAACAAGGAGATCCGTCTTATGATCACCCCAATGCTCCCGAGTTCATGAGCTGAAGTTTATAACAACCAAGTAACTAGTACTAAGTTTCGATTTATTTTTTTATGATAAGTGAATACATGGATTACATCCAAATAGGAGACAAACGGGAAACAAACTGCGCTGCTAATCCTTTTTGAATTGCAACGTCGAGTACTAATTGAACATAGAAATGAAAAGCAGTTAATTAGACCAAGTAAGGTTTAAAGTCGAGGCGCATATTTAGTTGATTGAAGATTTTTCATAGTTGTCTAAAATGATTTTTTTAAACTAGAATACGATAGTATTAATTGACTTAAAAAAATGAAATAAGTTAGTATTCGACCGAAAAGCCTTTGGTTGAAGGTTAGTCGAATCCTTCTCACATTTACCATGGGTTGCATTTTCCCCATTTTCTTTGTGCTTTGGGACATAAGAACTTTGATATCCTATTATCTTTATCTTGAGTAGTTTGACTTCTTCTCATGTAAGAAAATCCGCATTTCTTCTTCTTGACATTCAATTCCTAACTTGAGAAATAGATCTTCTACACAAATAAATATACTACTTCTTAAGTCATTAGTGCACCAATATAAAGAATGAGTGTATAATGATGCTAGGCTCATATCACATTTGGAATGGCCGGTTCCGATTCTGAACCTTAAGTCAAGTTTACATTAAGTTCATTGTAGAGCAGTTCTATGGAATCCTTTCTTCTGTAATGCCAATTATAAAGTAATAACACCATATAAAAAGCCATCGATGCACAGGGGCGGAATCAGGAATTTCATCAATGAGGGGCTGGGTATACAACTATTATGTATGCTCAAAAATAGAAAAATCTATGTATTTTCGAACGATATTTTTAAATAGAATTAATAATTTTAAAATGAACCTCTTTCATCTTGATAAATGTAGAATTTAAATCTATTATTAATGTTAGAATTTCAAATAGACTGGCATTTTGAGTGGTTGTTTTTAAAAGTGGATAAATATATTAATTTAAGCCTCTCTAAATCCATCCTAAAAGGACTAAATTGTCAAGTAAAATTGAAACAAATTTTATTTTATTTACAAGGAGAACTAAAAACAATGGGAGAGATAAATAAACTCGAATACAATTTTATATCAAATTATTTTGATACTTTGGAAGTAATTGGATAAACCATATAAAAGAAAGTCAAATTGATGGCACTACAAAAAATTGAGCTATAGTGATAGTTTTGAAAAAAAAATCCGTCACTAAATTAGCCGTTGTTAAATATATAATGTTGATATTATTCACTGCGAAATGAGTTTTCGTACTCAAAATTAGCAACGAATATCATATCTGTTGTTATATCATTAGCAACGGTCCACATAGCGACGCTTATCAGTTGCTATTTTTCAAAATTTTAATTAATCGTCGCTAAATTTTGAACTAAATAAATAACAACGATTAGTTGATATTCTGAAAAATAGCAACGGATAAGCGTCGCTATGTGGACCGTTGCTAATAATACAACGACAGATATGATATTCGTTGCTAATTTTGAGTACGAAACTCATTTCGCAACGAATAATATCGTCATTATATATTTAACAACGGCTAATTTAGTGATGGCTTTTTTTCAAAACCGTCACTATAGCTCAATTTTGTTGTAGTGTGGAGATAAGATTTGAACCTTGGTCTTTAAAATAATAGCTATACTATTCTACCACTTGACCGTTTAATGATTCTAAAACCTTTCTCTAACAATATTAATTATAATACTATTGAGGGGTGATTGTATTAAAAACTTAATACATTTTACGCGTGACGTATAATAATCATGGGAGGTCCATGACCCCCATAATATATAGTAGTTCCGCCCATGTCTATGCATGTATTATGTATAGCTAACATGTTGACGAACCAAACGTGCTCATGTTAATTAAATTCCAACCTTTAGGGTTAATTTGGTTGCTGGTGTATCTCTCGTTCCAACCCTTCCAACACTTCAAATAATTTACTATTCACAAGGGTAATCCAATTCAGTTACCAAACTAGTCCTTAATAATATAATAGTATGACATTTAATTAACTGAACAACGGAATCTGAGTCTGGTGTTATGACATTTAATAATAGTATGACATTTAATATAATGAGAAATTGAAGTTTCCCCCCGGACTTTAAGCCCGAGAATCTCAATCCCTGATCTGACGGGTATTAACGAACGACGCGGTGGATGCAACTTTCGTTCACGTGCCTTTCTCCAGAAGAAGGAAAAAGTAGGAAATAGAAAAGGGCGGTTAAACGACCCCAAAACAAGATCAAGGAGGGGCTGCAGCAATTGGGCAGATTATATGAATAACGAGGCCGCGCACATGCGCGTCACGCTGGCACCCGGCTTCGCCACCAGCTCTCTCACGAGCCCGCGTTTGGCAGCATGTGACGGATCATCCACCCCCCTCCACCCCCGCCGTAGTGTTCGCTCCTCGCCCATGCATCGCCCTCCATCCACCGTTAATAATTAATCCCATTACAGCGATCGGGTGGCTCCTCTCCACAACTTTCGTCCCATCGTTGACCTGCAGTTGGGGTGCAATGACGTGCAGATACGAGATCAAGAGAAGCTGCTCTCCTCGCGTGCGGTTCACCGATTTGATATTTACGTTTGACCCAACCACCTCCACATGTACATCCCATCAAGAGAATCCATCCATCCACGGTGTTATATTACATCACACCAAAGGAAAACGCAGATCAATCAATAAACAGTTGGGGATCAGATTAAGAAACAGTCAATATATATTCCTACGAATATCCAATCAAGACCGGAGTTGACTGATCCGATGATCATCTGGGGGAGGCCGAGTTGGAGCAGCAGTCGGGGATGACGAGGCGCCTGTGGAAGCTGCGGTGGCATCCGCAGGCGGCGCAGGTGAGAGCCGCGGGGGTCTCCTCGTCTCCGGATGCCATGAATTCCCTGCAGCCGTCGATGATGTATCCTCCGGTGCTGGCAGCGTGGTTCTTCCTGCAATCGATGTATCTCACCACCTTGTCCATCCTAATCGGCGCGTGCCCATTGCAGGGGGGCTTCTCGTGAAGGCGGTGGTGGCCGGGTGATGGGTGGGGCCATGTGGAGCGCGTGCGGCGGAGGAAGCGGCGGGAGAAGAGAGCTCTGGAGGAGGAAGAGGAGGAAGTTGGCATGTTGTCGTGTCGTCCAGAAAGAGAGAGAGAGAGGTTGGAGATGCGTTGGATGTGCGCGTGTGTATATATATTAGAGGATTATGGAGAAGGTATAGTGGTGGGGAAGAGATGTGCTGTGCCTTCCTTTCTTGGTGGGATGATGCAATAATGAGAACAAGAGGGGGGTTACGAAAAGCGGATCCTCTGCAGTACTGTAGAGGTCTGTCATACATCTTCACCACATTCGAATCGTTCGATCTTGATTGAGCGATTTAGATATCAAATTCAACAGAGGATCCGCTCTGTGCCTGTCGGTCTCTCCTTCGCTCTCTTCGTGCCATTACATTGCATCATCTCTTGTTGAAAGTAAAACTTGTATGTCAAATTCAACAAGGGATGCTTTGTGGCACATTGCCGACGATAGGCAGACGTAAAGAGAACGTAGGGCCCTTCTTTTATGGCCATTAAGGTCAAGGGAGAGAAAGGGTTCATAATGGGATAAAGTAAAACACGTACCCCGTGGAGTGTGAAAACGTACATAAAATGTATTGATTGGATTCAATTTGATATGCATTTACTGTTTAGACAAGGAATAATAAAGCGAGTAATGGACTGAACAAAGTCGTATCTGTTGTTCTTGTTGATTTTTCTTCTGCAGTGCAATGGTTACTAGAGGTGATCGAACATAATTAAATCACAGGGCATCTTCTTTCTTGTGACTACGCCCAACCAGATGGAGTGGTGTAGCATGTATACATTCCTCGAAAGCCAAGGAGAGACCTAGTGATGGTGGCCACCTAGAGGTGATCAACGAGAATCACTTGATGGTTGTGCTAGCAGTTTTTAACATCAAGATCATGCAAGGAGATACATTATAGTAGTGCAAACAGCTGATAGCAATGACATCAAGATCATTATGTTGTATTTAAAGTATGTAATTAGGATTTAATTAGAAATCCTATGCAATTACAATAGGAACTATTTTGGTCTCAGTGGGAAACCAAATGGATTTGAGGGAAAGCTGGGAATTCTCAAATTTGAAATAAGAAGAGTTATGGGTGAAAGTTTAGTACCACATCTAGTGTTTCTATACCTTTGATGGACTTACATATGAATTCACAACCCAAGCTCTTGTAGCAATAGTAGAGAGGAGGAGTGGAGGGTTAACGCGCACGCGCGCTCCGCTCCGGCATCGGCACCAGCACGAGTTCGGAAGAGTCAATTTGGATCTTGATACTTTTGTTGCGGGTTTTATTTGGTTTGTCGAACAAATTAATTAGACGGATTAATTTAGATTCGATCGTAATGGGAATCTGAATCGATCCAAATGGCTCATTTTAGCCGCGGTTTCGAAATCCAAAGGGGCACGCTTGTTGAGGGCATTTTCAGAAAATGAAAAGTATCGCGCACTAGGGCATGTAAGCCTCTTTATATACTCATTCTCCGACGTCGTTTTCTTCACTCGCACGAAAACCCTCTCACGACATCAACTTCTTTATCATTTTGTTTGATGCATTGCATTCATTACTTTGCTTTTCTTGGATCTTGCCATGTTGATTTATTCTGAATAATGAATATGGTTAACCTATGGTTCTATTGATTCCTGGGTGCATATCATCATTGTCGTATGAATCGAAAATGTTTGATACTACTTATATTAGTATGTAATGCATTGATTCATATTGATCTTGATAAATTTTATTTTGTTTATGCCGTGATATTCATCTTGGTAACATCACATTCGAAGTTCTCTTTAGAAGGACCAATGTCTATTTTTTTTAGTTCATGCAAATCAACGTACGCTTTACCATTTCAAGGCAATTAGTGGAGACCTAATGCTATTAGGATGATGGGATATTTCATTGAAAAGAAGACCACGTTGGCCATAAATTGAAGGTGAAGTTTAAGGTGAAAGGTCCATCATTTTCGAGGAGTGCTTAAATAAAAAGAACGAATATAAATCAGGACAACAATAAATGCATAATATATTCATGCAAGAAATCTTATGAAAACTCCCGATGAAGCAAGCAAAAAGCAATAAAAGATGAAAGAGTAAGAGTAGAAGAAGATGAGACCGCGTGAATATACAATATAATTGTTCTTGCTACGTGGTGAATAATAATATATATGAAGTTATTAGGTTGCATGATTGATGGAGTTCCAAAAGAATCTCAATCGATGATACACATTTAAATCTTTAAAGAAGATATCGAGAAAGAAGCTTTACGGTCCAAGGACGATCAGTGAAATGAAGTTGAAGGCACACTTAGGAAAGTTCAAAAATATTTTGATGTGCTTCTATTGAGGCCTCTTTTTTAAAGGGGAGACAAGGCGTCAATCTTATTGAGATATCTCCGATCATCCTATAATCACAATGTAATGTCACTGCTTAATAGCAATGAGGTCATCACTTTGGACAAGATGATATATTCATTACATATGGATGAATCTTGATGGATGCCAATAGATGATGTGATTAATAGTGAAGGTCATATTGGTGAAAGAACGCATGTATTCACTACAAGAAACTGGATCTAATGCAACGAATAATTTGAATATTCGTTGCCATATCTTCCAATGTTAAAGATATAACAACGGATAATATTCGTTGTCAAATCATCTTTTATACTTGTAATTAGCAAATAATATCATATTCGTTGTTAAAGTTTTATATAATGATGATTTTTTGTTGAATTGTTCGTTAAAATTCGCATTAATCGTTCTCAAATTTAGTAACGATTAGAAGAAAAAGACAACGAATAATCGTTGTTATATGATTCGTTACAAGGAATATAGCAATGAATACCATTATTTGTTGCGAATTTAAAGAAGTAAGCAACGAATAATATTCATTGTTATATATTTAACTACGGAAGATGACAACGAATATTAAATTATTCATTGCCTTAAGTCACTTTTCTTGTAGTGATTCTAGATTAAGAGAGATGAAGGTTGAGTCTAGAAAAACTTGAGGAAAGATACAAGTCTAATATTTTACAAATCTATTTTTACTAAAGAACAAGTTTTCTGGCCAAAGGATGACTGGCAAGATGAAGATGAAAGAGCTTAGACAACTTCAACAAGATTTTGACAAGTATGCTTGTTCTTTAGAAGAAGACCGAAGTCTCGTTTCATGGTGTAAGTCAAAGAAGGTTCATAAGAAAATGCTGCCAAATAAGTTTAAGGGAAGAGTCTTGCTTGCTAACTAACAACAATGAAGACATGGACTCGACTCTACTCACAAGAAAGTTTAAGAAGTTCTTGAACAGCAAGTAGAATTTTAAAAGAAAGAAGTGCTAGATAATGATCTCATGACATGATATGCACGAAAGAAAAAAAATCGTTTGCAAAAAAGTTGTCCACAACTCAAGAGTAGAAAAAAAGAAAGAAAGTGGAATTTGGCCAAAAGAGGAGGTTTGAGAAAAAACGGAAGAGAAGGATTTTCCATGCAACTTAAGATCACTCGATCAACTCTAACACCGACTCTGACCATGAATAACTAATGTATCTCAAACTCATGATTGATCATTGAAGATGAGATAACTATATATTCTTATACATTAAGCCATTAGAAAATATTTAGTGAGTTCTTTGCATCATTCAAAAAAATAAGAGAATATAATAAGGAACTGAAAACAAACCTTGTGAGACTAATCTTGGATAAGAATGTTATTTCTTTTGTATTCAACTCTTTAACATCTAAAATCACTTTTCTTGCAAAAGAAGTTACACGTTTAAATCTTAATACCAAACAATTAGTGAGTGATCTTTCCAAATCTGCTAAAGTGAAAAACAATCAAGTAAAATTACTTGAACAAAAAAGAACTGATGATAGTAGGGATGGAGTAGGCCACGCATTACATACCTCTTATCCTTCCTATGGATCCTCATAAAGCCACTTTACCAAGATAGTGCATGAAATCCCAAGCAATAATACAAGGTAATGTGATGAAATGGAACTTTGGTTGAAAAGACAACAAGAAGATTGCCTTATTCTCCAAGACTTAATAGTCAGTACTGAAAAGATGATTATTTGCGACGACTATGAACTGTTGCATATAACAGCTTCCGTCGTAAATAGGTTAACAATGTTCTAGTCCTTGAATTATTCGCTTGGCCAATCGTTGGAATGTGTACAAGTTACTACAAGGACCTTATATCTCAATAACAATTAGAACTTGGGGCCACGACCTAATTTCCAAATAACTATTTATTCTTTGACTCCATCTGCTCGGAGGAAATAACCATTATTCCTCGTTGCTATAAGAGTAACTACTCCGGTCTACCGGCTAGTACTGAAAGTTGGAGCAAATTCAAAATATTGCTACTATTTCTCCATTTTTGAAACTAATGCACTCTTCGAAGTACTGGCATTTATGAACTATTGAGGGCCTTAGATGCATAATTATACGTAAGTAAAATCATATTTAATCAACACAAAGAGCAATTTTACATGTGAATGCCACTAATCATATTTATTCTCCACGTGTGAATGTGAACCTAATTTAGTCCATTCAAGTATATCATTTAGATTTTATGCGTCATATCATAAAAATTCTTCACCAAATATCTCCAACAAAATTGCCCACAACCTAAATTCTCCACAAAATATGAATTCAATGCAAAAGAGGAATATCATTCAAACTTCATGTTTCATTCTAAATTTAAGACAAAAGGTAACACAATTCCTCATCTTAATAACTTGACTTGTTC
Source organism: Ottelia alismoides (assembly GCA_037367405.1). Lineage (NCBI taxonomy): Eukaryota > Viridiplantae > Streptophyta > Magnoliopsida > Alismatales > Hydrocharitaceae > Ottelia > Ottelia alismoides. The sequence continues at coordinate 224,616 of JAZKJV010000281.1, read as the reverse complement.
CATTCAGGTATAATTAAATATACAAATTCTAAATCAGAGGAAACCAGTACAAATAAAGCAATCCATATAAATTCTAAATCGTAGGCAGGCAGGAGGCACCATCCGAGGGGAGGTGGTGGATCTTGGAGGGAAGAGAGGGGTATTGTGGTGGCGGAGCTTGGAGGGAAGAAGGGTGTGGTGGTGGTGAGGGAGGAGAGAGGTCATGTGGGTGATGGCGGCAGATGAGGGAGATTGCGTGGGGGAGAAGCTAGCGACCTTGGAAGGGGAGAGGGGAGATGGTGAGGCTGTGGTGGTGAAGGAGGGAGGTCACATGGGTGATGGTCGCAGAGGTGGGAGGTTGCCCTTTGGAGGGGAGATAATGTAGTTGAAGTGGCAGATGAAGGAGGTTGTTGGTGTCCTTGGAGAACAACAACAGGAGGGGAACTCGTGGGTGGGTAGGAGGGAAAACAAGAGAAGGGAAATGGTGAGGGCGGAAATAGGGTAAAATATTTGTGATGGTTGCATGACCCTACCGCAATATCCGTAATTTTTTTCTTGATGGTTCATCAACCGTCGAAAATAACTACCGCTAAGATAAAATTCTATCAATTTCAACATATAAAGTAAGACCCTCATAATTGATATACAATTAAGACAGCTATATGTGACAGATGCAAAAGCTACGACGTAGGTAAGCAACCTGTAGTGAACTCATCTTATGACTTAGAGGACACAAACTCCAAGCTCGAAATTGGAGGTTCTAATCATGGCAAGTACCTTTTGATCACTTAATCCAGAACTTTTCTTCTTAAATTATTGGTTTTTATTATATGTATGTTTTATGTCCCTATTTTTCTTTGTATATGTCATTACATCATTATTCGCTATGCAACCAAGTTATTATTCGCTATATAATAAAGATTTTTATGTCTCTCTTCTATGACATCTTTTCATGTTGTCATAATAACCAAAAGGCAAAGAGTCATTTTGAATGCATATGTGGAAAAATAAAATGAAAAAGAATGATTCATTCTATTCAACCATTTTTGCATAAGAAAGTGAAGTTTTAAATAAGAGGGAGTACTTAAAATATCTCACATCCCCCTCCCCTCAGTTCAGTAATCTATATATTAACTAAAGCTAGGTTACTTTTGGCCCATCCCTTGGTCTTGACACGTGGCTTCACATATGCCTTCTTTCGTTTATGCAATACCTTCGCAGTTGCTTTCCCACTCCCTCGAAGGGTCTTTCCCTTCCTTGATTCATTCCACTCGTTCTCCTCCATATTCCTCGCTGCCAAAAGTCGGGTTTCTTTCCAAGCTTTAGACATGTGTTTCAGCATATGCAGGACACATGTTGCCTCCCTATTTCACCCTCTCTTCCCCGCTCTCTATTTCTCTCTCTCTCTCCACTCTCTCCACAATGTCGCCGCGTCCCGCAACGTGTGACTGCATCGCCACCCCTCTTCAATTAGAAATTACAAAGTGGAGACACATGCCCCCTGCATTCCTCCCTTCCCGGTGTAACATGCCTCATGGTAGTGCTTCCATTCTCTGCAAAAAACTACATGCCTCTTATTTCCATGTTTTCTTCCCCACTACAACATGGTTGTTGAGTTATATAAATAGACATACCAAAAGTAAAAATATAAACAATACAATACAATATGAAACAAAAATCTATCGGTATATATCGGTATATACCTATAATGTACATACCTATATTTATTTAAGTGAGTAAATAAAATCATAAAAATAAAAATATGTATTTAAATATATTATAATTATATATAACATGTACATAAGATAATAACATTTAAAATAAAAATAAAATACTTAAAATATAGGTAAATATGCCTTTTGTATATACTTGTAAAAATTAACACATGATAAATAAGGTTGTAAAAATAAATAAAAATACCCATAAAGTAGTACAGAAAATAAGAAATATTTTCATGTTTTTTACTTTAATTAAATCATATGTTATTTATTATTGAATTAATGAAGCTTTATATATATACTTTCCTTGATTGGTCCACGTGGACCAATCATGGCTCAAGGATTGTTGACTTTTCAGTCAGTTGTCATTCCCTCACAGTCTTCCTGTCAGAACTTTTGAGTCGCCCTCTTTCTTCATTTTCTTACGCCTCGCGCACTACCCCATTCCCGACTTCTTCACGAAATATCATCGCATCACTCCCCTCCATCACGCCATACCCTTTCCCTCCTCTTACACTTCTCGATTTGTATGTAAATCCGAAGTCGACCATCGCCAGTACATAACCACATCCTCTGCCATTTGCTCCTTGATACTTCTTCGTGTATTGGAACCCTTAGGTCCACCTTCAGATGCGTGGAGCTTGGTGGCAACAAGAGCCCCATCGGATTTACAACACGCATGAGGTGTCAGAGATCGATCCACCATCGTCGAGCTTCGCCTCCGGCATGGTCCTCCACTTACAGGTTTAGCCACCATGTTTGAGTTGTTTTTCTGCTTTCTAGGCAGATTCCCATTCCTGGATTTATTTTTCACATTTTATTTCAGTGATTTTCATGATGTTCAGCCTTAGATTCCCATCATATTGTCCATCGAAGTAACACACACCGACCACTCTCTTAGCCATCATGGGCTCTTGTCCCAACCACTAATGCCTCCAGAACCTTCCCCTTCCCCTTCTCCATTGCTCTGAACTCCTAAACCACCTTGATACCTCATGGTCATACCATTGAGTTTCCCTCCTCCACCATCTTCGGAACCTCTCTACCCCATCTCATTCCGACCTGATTCCATATAATAAAAGACAAAAAGCTTCGTCTTCGTGCCACCATTCTTCCCATACAGGTTGCAGCTTCTCAAGACCCCTTCTGAGGGGTGAATGCATTCAGATCAGCACCTCGTGAACCTCAAGACCCACATCGATGAGGTCTGGACACTGCTAGCACCTGTAGTCATTAAGGAGCACCCCCAAAAATGTTTTGAGAACACCAGCTACATGAAAGCACACATGAGGTGGAGAAATGACTAATCTAGGGAAGACACCATCAACGTTCTTCCATGTTTTTGGAGTGAAGCAACAACTGTCTGATCGAAGCCTCGACCCAGTTCTGTCCTCAGCCGTACAATCTTCATGTGCTAGCACCGTTGGATCTTCGCCAGGATTTGATCGTGTGCATCCATCAACGAAGCGACATCGACCCTTCATGGCCATTGATCGTGTTAAGCTAAGCGGTATGGATCATCAGATGACACACCTTTATGAGTAAAATAGAACCATACCCCTCCACCTTTTATAATTTCTATTTAGTCATGTAAATATTAACCGTAGTGTAATAATTTTTTTTTATAAATTGCACTAAGTCCTCAAGTTTTCCACTATTTACATTTTAATCCTAATACATGTCACCTCGCGTGATGTCCTACGCGAGGCAACTTTTAGGATAATTGCATGTATGACTTGATAGTTTTAGGATCTAATATTAAATGATCTAAATATTTCATAAATTACAAAAGGTCCCTGCCAGTTCAACATTTTGTATTTGTGATTAATTGTGTAATTAAACATTTTTACTCATAGAAGTATAGAAAAATATATTTAAGTGTATGTTATTGTGCTTAACCATGCCATATTTTTATTTGGCATTAAATAAATTTTCCTATTTATTAAAAATATAAAAAGATATTTTATTCCCGGTTTGAATATTAATACCCATAAAAAAATAAAATCGTCCCCATATATAACCAAAAAGTATAATATATGTATTATTATATTATCTAACGTATATCCAATATCAGTAAAAGTTGCAAAAGAAAAAAACCTAAGAAGCACAAAAACCGAAAGAGTTAAAAAATAGCAAAAATTAAAGGAAACTAAAAAAATATGTCCTCCAATTTATGTATTTCTATATATTATATAATATATACTAAAAATAGTTTTAGATTATTTTTTAACTTATTTATATTTATTAAACCTAAAACTATCTTGGCTATTTAAACTATACACTAATGTACTATATTTTACACTAAAAATACATAAAAATATCAAAAAATCCATAAAATGACCGAAACATAAAAAATAAAAAAAACTTATTTCTCATATTTTGAGTACATTTATGTATATTAAAAATATAAAACCCTAGATATACTGTATACTTTATATAGGTTACTTATATGATATATAATATCATTATTATTTTTTTATAAATATCTTTTTAATTTTAAAACAATATTTTTAATAATTTAAAAATTTAAAATATATAAGGAAATTAAAATCCATAAAAATTAAATATAATTAAAAAACACATAATACAGCTAAAAAGGACAAAATAATTATTATTAATTAGCAATAATTATTAATACTTTTAACCATATGTTGTTTTCTCTCAATTGGTTCGAGCCACACTTGTGCACTATACATACATTTTTGTAGGATATAATAAGTTTTAGCTCACAACTTATTCATTGTGCATATCATTCATTGGTTGATTATTGATTAATTCACCTGATTTGGGTATCGAGTGCTGTGAGAGGAGCCGGTATCGCTATTGTCAAATCTGATTTGTCGGACACTGCATGTCCTCCAAAACCGTACGTTTGGGACCTCATCCCTTGTGATTTAACATGCTACTAGTGGGAACCACCAACAAAGTAGGGCATAGGAAATTGCAATCTCCAACCACTCTCTGAGCTCCGAGCACCGAGGGGGAGGACTCAAGTTAGAGGAGCCATTCATTTCACTCCTCTCCTATAATCTTCATTTATCTCAATCGTCGATGTAAAGTCCCGACCACAACCATTGAATCCTTTACATTGACAACCCAGAGTAAAGCCACATGTCTATCTGATGGACACACAATTGACATCAATAAGATTTCATGTTCATCGTTGATGTCAATTGAGGAGTGCATGCGAGCAAATTCACGCGCTTATGTATTTTTCTGGAGCATCTCTTCCTATTTTCTCCAATTGTAGATCGTTCAAGTTCCTCACATGCTTCCCACGTGCTTAGGAGAAATTACATGCACATTTCCCATGATTTAAATAATTAAAGAAATACTTTAAACACTGCCTTACATATTACATTGTTTTTTTTAAATTTTCAAAAAGAACCATAGGTTGGTGCACTCTTTTGGACACCAAATATTGATCATTTCTCAAAATTAAAAGTACCACTTGTTGAGAAAATTATTCTCTACCCAGTGAGCCTTAGTTTGCAATTTTATTGTACTTAGATGATTTTTTAATATTCATTGAGTGAAAGTCATCATATTTTACCTTTTATGCTAATTAAATCATAAAAATTCACCCCTTTACACTAAAAATTAAAAAAATACCCATTGGTGTATACTTTTGGGCTTTTATATTAATTTAAATAATTATATGAATTGATGCTTCTTATTGATAAGAAAAATATTGAGCAGTTTTGGTCTTTTTAATTAGATTTCTAATTATTTTTTCACAAAAATTCGAAGTCCCCTGGATTCCTCTTGAAAGGGTCACATTTTTAGATTACATTAATAATGAGTGGCCGATTTATTAGAATTTATTGGTCCGAATTTTTATGATTCATTCAAAATTTCATTAAAAATCATATTTTGTCAAAAAATACAAAAATGCACATTAACTGCATTCCATCTAGTTTCTATTTTTTGTATAAATTTCGTTAAGTTTTTTCTGAAACATAAAAAATCATTAAGTTTGCATTCTATTTTTAAAATTGCATAAAAATTAAAAAGATCATCCATTTTCCATGCATGCATATTAATTCATAAAAAAAACCCAAAAATGCATTTCATGCGGTATCTAATATCTCATATGCATGGGGAAAATCATTTTCCCAAAACCTCACCTTTAGTTATTTGTAGAAAATTAGGAATTTAGATACTATATGTTTTGGCTATTTTTCACATTGAATATTTATTCGTGTAAAAATATGTTGAAAAACATCCCAAAATTATCTTAGGATAATTTATTGCCGCGCTCGTCTCACCTAGAGGGACATTTTGTGACCTGTCTCCCATTTTTCACATGTATTTTGAGCCATAAACCTAATTCAAAAAATCCCGTGTTAGTAATTACACTCATGTTGCAAATCACATATGCATTCATTTAGCCTCACATTCACTTTTGTGTATCATTTTTTATTTGCATTTCTTAATTAAAATATTGAAAAATCATCTTTGGTTAACTTAATTGCTTGTTTGTTTGTATTGATTCCTTTCCACATTTTTACTTCCTTGAGTCGGCCTTGATACTTACCCAAATAAAGTAAATATTTGTCACATTGCTTATTTGAATTGTGATTTTTATTACGAGCTTTTATCATATGCTACAGCTAATTTAACATAATTAAGAGTGGGAATAAGCAGGTTTTTTAATCCAAATGATAATGGGGTGCATTTTCGCTTCATTAGGTTGGGCCTCCACGAGAGTGACGTTAGACTTATAATGCACGATCTTACCCATGTTGAGAACATTATGTTATTCGAATCTTTCCATCTTTTGCAGTACAATACAAGATCTTCATTTTACTAAAATGTGCATCGACTCCTTGTAGATTTTGATAAAACTCTCACATGCTCTTTATTGTGTTTAGCTTTGCATGCATCCCCACCTTTTACTTTATTGACGACTCAAAGGTCTCAAGACCCCCAATGTCCTATATTTTGATAGTTGATTAAATATGTATATCCAACGCTTCTTCACGACTTCGACCACCATATATCCACACTAGCATTTGATTATTTTATTGCATTTTCTTGTAGGAGTTAGTTTAAGAGGTCTTTAGATCTTAATTGTAAATAGTTTTAACATTGAATATCTCGCTCAAGTAATTTATAAATAGATTCCCATTACATGATGTGAATGCAATGCTCGTGTACACAACATCGAGCAACCTGAACAACATTTTGAGGTTTCGTAAGTTGAAAGGAACATTGACATGGATCACGATTTATGGATGAAAATAAGGGTGCTTGAGAATTTCTCGATGTTAAGTAAGAAACAAGGGAGCTATCAAATTATTAATGGGGGGTCTAATAATGTTCAAGGTTGATATAAGGTAGTTTAGCAATGCTTTCAAATATCAATATAAATCAAATTACTATTTGTTTGACCATTGATTACCAGAGGTTGGTGACTTTTCCTCCATTTTTCTTTGGTTTTCGTTATAAAGAAAACCTTTTCTATCCTCGAAAATGGAAGGTAAGTAACAAAAATAATTTCCTCCATAATTTTTCTTTATCGATTATAAACAACATATTTTGTAATATATCAATTTCTTGTCAAGAACTAACATATGAAAAGTGATTAACATAAATCAAGTCAAGTTTTTGTTTGACTGTAAAAAATTATTGTATCATATCCAAAAACGTCAAGACATCCTGAATAGAAGCTGCAATGCCAAAAAAACCGACTGTATTATCACCAAGGAGCTCTTGTATGCTCAATCTCCATGTATATCTTGCTTATGTTTTATAATATATCAAAAAGAGAAGGGATTTTATCATTTGTGCCCCACTTAACTTCTACAATTTCAACCACACACTCCCTTTTTGAAATATCATTTGTGTCCCTACCTTATGATAATTTTTTTCACTTGCGTCCTTTCGTTAGTTTGACAATTAATGAGTTGAATTAAATCATGATTTATTCAAATCAGGGTGTCGTTAAAAGGGGCATAATTGTCAAAACAAATCCACCCCTTGTGACACCTCCTTACCCTTAGGATTCAAATACTCAACAATGGCCACATCTATACATCATGATTATCATTATAATGTAAAGCAAGAAAGAAATAGTTGAAATGAAATGCTCCAACAACACATTAATATTCATTATTCTCAATAATTTATACATAAACAATTATAAACAGAGTCCTCAGCTTTAAATTATCTGCATGACTGGAAAATTAGAAAATGTGGAAGCATATACAATAAGCAACATGTGACATCAATGTACAATTCAATCAATAAATACGTACTTTGAACAATACAACAACCACAAGTCAAGTCTAGTTTCAAAGCTATTCACTAGCACAACAACACCAGTAACATATGTTGAATCCAACGCAAAGGATACGTTACGAGCAAAGTTGTCCAGTACGGTGAAAAATATCTAAACAAAGTAAGGTACACACTGTAAAGTGTGACAAGAAGTGACAAATGTAAACTTCTCACTATGACCAAATGCTCTCACCGGATGCAATCCAACTCGCACCAAAGTGACCAAACAACACTCACAGGTAGAAACTCTCCAAAATGAACCTGAGCTCCGTGACCCTGGTAGGGGTTGACATTGGTACAAGATCGTAAAAAATCCGGCTACCAATTTCAGTTCATAATCATCTTTCATTAAGTCACATCAAATGAAAAGTAGGAGAAATGATTACACCCATTTATCTGCTTTATCATCTGATTTCTGTTTACTAATGCATCCTTCCTTAACTAAAGCTCATTAGCACCTACTGTTTACAAGGATTAATAGTTCAATATTCCATAATACTTCCCCACGTGTACTCTTCAAGTGTTTCTCTTATAATCAGTCATATCATTAGCTCCTTTCCTTTATGATTATCTGATTTCTCCAAGAAGATTATTGTTATTGTACACACACATATACATAAGAGTACCATACATGACAATAATTATTTAGAATATCTGACTTTTTATTCCATAAATACAACCTCCACATTCACATATCATGAAAAAGAGAAGCCAACTCTTTTAGAACCAGATTTTAACACCTCAAATCATAACCCAACTTAATTGTCACAAGGGGAATCCCGGGAATGACTACTCCACATCCAAACAGGACCGCACCCGATATACCCTTATAATAAAGTACAAGTTTTCGATGAGTGTCGTACTAAGGAGCGGACTCACCGACAATACTAGTAATACTACGCTCTCTGACAGGGTCGCGACATACCGACATACCTGTGGATATAACTAACACTCTATCTAGGGCTCACATGGACCACAAGAGTTGAGCCACAGTCTCAGATATGCTAACTCATCTAAGCAGATTGCATACCAACAAACATTCATACTGTCATTTATTTGTTACACTCGTCTCATCGGGACAATTCCAACAGATGGGGCATTTTTTCGTTAACCTTGCATTACATGCAATATACATCACCTTCTCACCCAATTAAGTTTGACGGGTGGAGCAAAGAACTGCTTAAGCAAACACCATCGCTGAACCACCCAAGTCCACTACCCATCAGTGAAGGTCTACGATCGCAAAGGGCATGGGTCAAGGTATAGGAGCATGCACGTTGATCATTTGAATCCCAAATCCAAAAGTAATATTTCCGTTATTTCCTTGGAATACCGAACCCAATATCGAGTCTCACAATCATTCTAGTCAACATTTGATCCATACATCCCATTTTATCTCCTCATATACATGGACCATTATAATATATCCATATGGTCCAACTTAGCCCTATTATTCAACTCGTCCTTTATCAAGGTACTTTACAGACCCATCAGTTTGTCCTCTAGGACTCTGAGACCTGACCTCTCATGATGTATCCATTTATTTATCTAACTTTAGCAAAATGGATAGTTTGCGATCTTGACCCATACCGGGCATCCCATTGTGACTCCAAGGTTTCAGGTACCTTAGGGTTGGGATGCCTCCGTACGCATGTGCTAGGGTATGTGTATCCTAACTGAGTTCCCAATACTTCACGTGCTTCGTTGATCCATTTTATTATCGTAGTAAGTATGTGATCTTGAACCATGTCGGGTCTCATGCTATGACCTTGAAGTATTGTCATTTAAGGGTTGGGGTGCCTCCGTATGCATGCATTTGAAGTGTGTGCATGCTAACTAAATTCCCAACACACCCACAATCCATATACATATTTAGTTATAATTATCTTAGGGCTTATACTTCCATGCTCCTTCAGTCTCAAATGGGTTTACTTACATTTTCACTTATTGTTCCCAATATTTCATTTAACCTCACCCTCTTAGGGAACCCAATACTCATGTATCATCAAATCAACTATCTTTATGCACCCATTTATTGGATTTAGCCATACACTATAAATCATGATACATAGCCTAACTCACATGGGAATCATGACACATTCAATTCATCATTATATCACAATACCCAAATGCCACTTAAGAAGATCACCGCGGTATGGTACAATGGACATGGTGGGAAAGATGTCCGCTGAATACAATATGTATGTGTATCAAATGGGAATCCCTCATAACCATTCAATGGATGCTCAAGATGCTCTCACTCACGGAGTCTCATCGCATAGTGGTTTTAACATAATAAAGCTCATAATGGACCCATTTCAGTCATTTATCAACCAATTATAATTAATTCAGATATTTATCCTATATTGTAATTTCCTACTTGGATCTACATCCTTTTGAGTCAACTTCCATCATTTTTCAGATCCATTGAGTCACACTTTTCAGAATGATCTATCATCTAAATTTGATGATCGATCAATACTCATCGATGATAGAGAAACCATGATCTATCATTTTGATGTTAACTGATCGATCATCCAAATGGCACGATCGATCATGCCACTTGACATGATTGATCATAATGGGGACATACCGGGAACCATCTCCGATGATGTCTCATGAAACTTTTTTGACCGTCGATATGATTTCACTAGCTTGTTCATGCCAACACCCACACCACAAAATATAATTTTATCTCTCACATACACCAAACATATCAATGGGAAAATCATGAATATGTGATGCCCAAATAACATGGGTTTCATAGCAAAACTCATCAAAATTCGATAGTGATAGCTCCCACAAGTAGTTCATGCTATTCCCAACCCATGGTATGAAAACAATGAGAATCCAACAACAAAAGGAGGCTACCTATGAGAATGGTATATTGTGACTTTTCTTTTCCCAGAATGAAAGCTCCGCGATGTTTCGTGGAATGTCTACGTGTCCACGATGATCCTTACATCAAGCTCTTGGAGTTGATGTACCTGGATCCTTGATCGGTGGTCGGAAATCGTCTACAACAGTGGAGTTGTAGCAAGAGGGGAGAAGCTCCAGTGAAGGGTGGAGTGGTCTAATTGACTAGACCCAATTGGCTCCCTCTTTATATAGGGCAATCTAATTGGATCCAGATCTGGATATGGATCCAAACCCAATAGTCGCAACCCCTTCGTATTTCATGCATAACTTTTGCATACAAATTCGACTTTGATGTGCTTAGACTCACTGGAAAGATTTCGACGAGCACTACATTATAAAGTACTCATTCGACTCATTTTTATTATTGTATCATAATAGAAATCGAGTTTTAATGAAATCATTTCTTAGGGATCTTACTCCCCTCCTCCTCTGACCCCATCCTCCTCCACCCCTCTCCCCCAGCCTCCTCCCCTGTCATTCCTGCTCCTCTCAATAAATGCCCAAGGATTAGTTGGCAGAGGTTTGCTTCCTCCGATGGCTCAGTCGAGGTTTCCTTCCTTAAGCCCTAACATTACTTTACAATTCATAATGAGATAGCAATTGTTGTAGATCTAGACCAACTCTTCAGCGTAGAATCTCCACCTTTCTGAACCTCCATTGAAGATATGAAGTCATTCGATCACCACCTAGAGATCAAACGCATGTGAACCACCTAGATCACGGAGCATAGCCGACCTTAGATTCGTAGCACACTCGACGAAGGAGATCAAGAACCATCTAATCGCAATAAGAACCATTTGTCGTACCTTTGCATCATATCACCGTCAAATATCGGGAATCGAGATCCAGCTTCAAAACACCATCAATACGAGATCAGACCTGCTGGAGTTCGAGCAATCACTGCCTAATAGGAGCATCCTAGAGCCATTCAAGTCATCAAGTATCTCAAACGTAGGTTACCGGAAGACAAGTAGCCAACCACAACTCTTCCACAACAACACCTTGCCAGACTTCACTGAGCCGAGCTTCATCAGAGTATTAATGCAGGGGAATCTCCCCTCAGCAGCAACACTCAACTCGATTGCTGGAGGAGAAAGTTAACTGGAGGGGGAGGGGGCTGAAGGGGGGCGGAGGAGGCGATTACCCCTAGGTCTTGTTTCCAATTACCCATATGTCTAAAAGTTAACCTTAGTTTGGGATGTGGATGGACGTCAACTAACCCAAGGAGTGCACGTGATAAATTTGCAATAATGCATGTGCACAACTTAACTGAAAATGCAAAAGTTAAGAGGGACACAAGAGATAAAATCCCAGACACGTCTCTTTATAAAAGTTAAAAAATAGGTTGTTTATCATTGTGCCCTTCTTAACTTATGCAATATTAGTCATGTTTCTTTCTTTATGTAATATCAGTTGTGTCCTAACAAATGCACAGTTATACACCTTTGTGATATCATATATTCTTTGCTTTACATTAATAGAAGGGTATAAATGTAAATTTTATAAGAAGTTAGGGATACAATTGATATTACAAGAGAGAGAGAGAGTGTGTGTGTGATATTGTAGGAGTTAAAGAAATACACAAATGATAAGAAAATCCTGAAAAAAAAACAAGGATGAGACAAAGTTTGATTCTAATGCTCCCTCCTCCCTATGTTCACTTGAAATCGAGCAACATGTAATGAACCCTCCTAGTGGCCGCGACGTGTCTCTCTCAACTCGGAAACGGTAACAGCTTAAAGCTCCCCTCCACACGAGAGCTTCCGTGCCCGCTTCCACCAGGACAGAGAGCACCGCCCGCGCCTTCTGCTTACGTCGAAATATCCCTTGTGCTTCTCACCCACATCCAAAGAATCACCCATCTCTCAAGAAGGGAATCGCTCTTCGACGTGGGAAAGAAGATCCCTTCTTGCACAATCTCTGCAGCTCTCCCTCCGCCGTCTCTGCGAGATTCCAGCTGTTCTCTCCGTTCTTGAGATCGAATACGTCTTTCCCTTGCCGCTTCTTGATCCAAATCTTTGTGGGTCGTCGCCCTTCTGAGAGCTTTTTGTGGGTTTCGTCATATCTTGCTTGTTCTTCTATCTTGTGCATGAGATGGGTACCTGATGTTGTTTGGAATGATGGGCATCTCTCACTTTTTGAGGAGACGGATTTTTTTTCACTCAGATGATTGTTGATGCCTTTTGTTGGGTACAAGAAAGCTGCTTCCTTTTTGTTGCAACTTGGGCACTGCCAATTTGATTTGCATATTTCGTGCCTTTGCAGAGGTCGAGACCTATTGATTCGTATATGCTGAAATCCATCATTTGTTAGATTCTTTTATCTAGTTGTGATTTTCACTAGACAAAAGTGTCCTGTAAATTAATCAACAGCACACTTCTCTTGTCATGCAATTAACTAGCAGGTAAATGGCAGAAAGGCACGCACATCCCCATGGTCCACCCAGCAGGAAGCCTATATTTTGTTTCTTCACACTGGTGTCATTGTTGTGCGTCTCCTCATGGTTCTATATCCTGAGTTCCACGGAAAGGCCTTACTTTGTTGATCAGAGCCTGCTTTCTACTTCAAAATCTTTCTCTGTGTCTGATACCCGTGGCGCTCTTTATGATGGTTTATTTCATTCCTCCTCTGTGTTTTCCGACCACAATGGTCCCAGAGAAGACGAGCTCTCGCAATGTGATCCAGACAATGCAATCTTGAAAGTGTTTATGTATGACATGCCTCCTGAATTCCATTTTGGTCTTTTGGATTGGAAACCTGAAGGTGCTAGTGTTTGGCCTGATTTACATTTAAAGATCCCTTCCTATCCCGGAGGCTTGAATCTCCAGCACAGCATCGAATATTGGCTTACTTTGGACCTTTTATCTTCGAGACTGCCTGGCCGGCCAGGGCCGTGCGCTGCGGTGAGGGTCGAGAATTCTCTTGAAGCGGATGTCATATTTGTGCCGTTCTTTTCTTCATTGAGTTACAATCGTCATTCAAAACCGACACCACCTGAGAAAATGAGCAGAAATCAACATTTGCAAAATGAGTTGGTGAAATTTTTAAGTGTTCAGGAGGAATGGAATAGAGCAGGTGGGCATGATCACATCATCTTGGCTCATCATCCAAATAGCATGTTTGATGTCAGGATGAAATTGGGGCCTTGTTTGTTCATATTGTCAGATTTTGGAAGATACCCTCCCAATGTAGCTAATGTAGATAAAGATGTTATTGCTCCTTATAAGCATGTGGTGAAGACATTTGTCAATGATTCATCCACCTTCAGTGATAGGACAACATTACTTTATTTCCAAGGTGCCATTTTCAGGAAAGATGTGAGTTTCTTTTTTCCATTCAATTGTTTATGTTTTGTCTTTTAATCACCTTTTAAAATTTCCACATTAAGCTTGTGTAGAGTGCAACAACTACAAATATGCAGCGTGGAGCACTGACCTATAATACCGTTACATCATGGGCATCCATATGAAACTTCCTATATGTCCCAACATAACATATATATTTTCTTTTCCCCTTTATCTATTATGTTAGATAGCTTTGCTATCTAGCAAACACATAGTTGAAGAGTTTTCATGGATTTCCCATTAAAAGTTTGGATAGTCCGAATTCATTTTCAATATTTTTTGGAGAAGAACTCTGTTGTTCCCCTAAAAATAACTTTTTCCTCGGGATATATATATATATATATATATATGCAATGTCTAGTTATTTTGGGTTTAATGCCAAATGTATTTTTTCCTGATATTCCAAAAGAAGTGCCTAAATCTTGACATCTTTGCACACAATCTATTTTTAGGGTTTTTATCAGTTGTGCCTTTCTTAGCTTCTGCAATATTAGTTATGTCCATTCCTTTTTTATAATATTAGTAATGCCCCTGGCTTCTTACAAAATTCACAATTTTGCCCTTCCGGTAAGGTAAAGTAGGGGCGTAACTGATATTATCAAAGGGAAGAATTGCGAATTTTTGTAAGAAGTCAGGGGCACAACTGATATTACAAAAAGGGAAGGGCATAACTTATATTGTAGAAGTGAAGAAGGGCGCAAGTGATAAAAAACTTATTTATTAATTACATTTGTTGAATTGCTCCTAAGATATAAGTTAGTAGGTCATGGCTATGGGTTATGATCCATCTAAATCCGCGGTATTATGTATGTAACTCATTTATGATGAGAGGCCAAGTCGATAGTTATTATCCACCGAGAAGAATTTTCCACATAAATCATCGATAGTTATTTTCTTATTTCCTCTTGTTACGATATGGTGTCTGAGCATGCCAAGTCGGAGGCTAGTTTTCTTACCGATACTCTCCACCCATTCGATACATGTCGAATGTATTTGCATCTTTTTGTTCATGATCATCAAGTTTATGTAGTTTTTGAATACCCCTTGAAGATCAACATGATGAGAGGATGGGGGATGGGTGAATGTATAATAGAGTTTGCTGATATCGTTGATAACTTGGACCAAGTGGTTTATTCTCTTTTAGGATATCAGTTTATATATTCGATTTTGAGGTCATGGCTTGATGCTATTGAATCCACTACATTTTGCAGAGTTGGCAATTTCCACCATCCTATATTTTGCCATGTCAAGATCTTTCTTGGATCGTAGCACTTGCTAATAAGTAGAAGGAATACTGCTAGCGTAAAACCCTGCTACAAAGGTGTTGTAATATGGAGATAATTAGTTTATGGAGACATGGTTGTAAACATGATATGATGTACATGTAAGCTTGTTGAATCTCTTCCTTTGCAGTCTGCACATCTTTAGGCACAAAATTCTCACTTAACAAGTTTGTTAGTATTCTAATTGGCACATACTTTGGGGTCAAGTAAGGATGTGTCAACAATGGGTGTACTCTTGGGATTGGCTCCACGAGGGAATACATCAACTTGAAACGTACTTTCAGGGTTATATCATTGCTATGCACATGAGGCATACAAAGTAGGCTACTTCGTTAACAATGTGAGCCATCACACAAGAGCCATAAGTGGAAGTATTGGATGGATTCGAAGAATGTAACTTCTACACTCACGTAGAAACGATGATGGATGGGTCATCAAGTGTAACCTTTTGGATTCTGGAATATTTCTCGAAGACACACTTCATAGACCTAGGTGTAAGATCATTGTGATCAACTGAATGAAGATGAAAAAAGATGTGCACCCAAACACCTTGGGTTGGATATGAAACATATTCTTATCAGTGAAGAGTAATGAGTATGGAGTCTACTCTTCTAGTATGGCGGAGGGCATGCGATTAATTGGTTAATTGTAGTAAGCACATCATCTCCCTATAATACCACTCTATACAAGTAAGGTTCCAGATACATCCAAGGTATGGCAATTTTTTGCTCAACCATGTCAGTCTATTGAGAGGTGCAGGGATAAGATGTTGATGAAGTCGGTATTCTGAAATTTTCTTGATTGAAATGAAAAGTATTTTGAATATTCATGCCAAATATATTCAATAATGCTCTTGATTTCTACAATACCTCCTTACCGTTTTTTTATGAAGCATAGGGTCTCCCACTAAACTTCGGGTCCCTATACATCTCAACAAAATAGCGTAGCTAAGCGAAAGCATCGTCATATTATTGATATTGCTAGAACCTTGCTTGTCCATAGTGTTACCTCGATCACCATTTTGGAAGAACGAACTTAATATTCTTTTCTTTTCTCTAATAGAAACTTGTTTCATGCTTTTTAGAAAATAGGAATGTGGAAGCCCCCTCATTAGAAAATAGGGCCACGTTTGCTTGGGCCCCTCATTTTTTCTGAACACAGTCCATTTGTCTTACTTAACCGCCCCACAAAATAAATTTTTTTAAAGACGCATGGGCCTATTTAGGGTTCCTTACGGGAACCCCTCTCAAAGAACGCCCCCTCCTTGATGGAGGGCTTCTGCCTTCGATGCCGCCATCGCCGTCGGACTGCTAGAGAAACGATGTTGGGGCGGCGTGATGGGCGAAGCATCTGCTGCTCCACTGCCTGGATCTTGCATCACATTCCAAGGGCAGTGCAATGAGCGATGTTGGCTGCTACGCATGAGACGAAGGAGGATCGTCTTCACACCTAGAGGATGGCTCTGCCTGGTTGTTGGGTTGGAAGGGAAGGGGCAGCACACTGCTGGGAGAGCCGCTGAGGGGCCGCCATTGCCTGTGGTCGAGCTTGGGGCTGTCATCGTCGCTTACGCGTGTTGGAGCGGAGCTATCGCCGCTGATTGCGATGCGGCCTGGAGAGGATTTGGAGAGGGATCAAAACTGGGACTACCGTTGGGACCTGCATTGGGAGGTGGAGGCAGAGGCGGGTGCGCCGCTTTGGGATACCGAAGCCGAGGTTTGCGCGTGACTTGGAGGGTTACGCGTAAGAAGATGGGGCTCGAACTCCAAGAAAAAGGTTGGAGTGAAGGGGTGCGCCACGCAGGACGTGGCCTGAAAGTTGACCAGGAAGGAGGAGGTGTGTGCCATCAGCCTGATGATTTTCTTCATCGCCTGGGGAAGCGCCTACGGCAGGTGGGAGCGCATGGAAGGGGCACCGCCGCTATCGCTGAGCGCGAGATTCAGAGCTTGGCTTCCAGACAATATATCTAGGGTTTCAAAAACGGAACCCTAACAATGATTGCATTATGCTGAATGATCTCGTGCACAACTTGATCAAACTCACGCATAAATTTTCATCAAAATTTGACTCTCGAAAAAAATTCAAGAACAAACCTCCGAGAATCAAATTCGCTTTGATACCATGTTAGGAAATTGGAATGCGGAAGCGAAAATGATAAACAGAGCATAGAACATAAAGATAAACATGAATCACAAAGATTTTTACGTGGAACCCTAATTCTTAAGGAGCGGGATGAAACTACGGGTGAAGGCCTCAAAGGGCCATATGTTGCATTCAACTTTCTCAATGGATACAAGAGGTTTGGGGTCCTTATATAGCCTCTACAAAGCCTCCAAGTCCCACCACTGGTAGATGTGGAACTAAACACATGGATGTGGTAAATGGATCCTGAAGTGATCCATTTACCCACCTACAACTCAAGTAGCGCACAATCAAATACTCCAACAATGCTCAACCTAAGGTTTTATGTGTACTTAAGATTTTTGTGTATACTTCCTTTGCTCCCATTCATTTAGCCAGTTGCAATAAGCTCACTTCTTGTGATGTCAAGTGTGTTTTCGCTGGTTATTTTGATATCCAACAGAGATATAGATGCTATGATCTTGTCCATCATTGATACTATGTGACCGTTGGTTTTATTTTCTTTGAATCTTTCCCTTATTACTCAAACTCTGGCTCTTGCATGTTTTCTTTTGGAGTTGATGAGATTGTGCATGTTCCTATGTTGCTTCTTCAAGTATTGATTCACCTCGCATTGAACCTTTTAGGTTGGTTTGTTCTTGTCGAATTGCACCTCCTATTGCTACACCACTGTCTTACATCAAGATATGTGAAAAATAAGGCCACCGATGATTTATTACTTGAGAACCATGTACTCTGCTTGTATACGAGCCATTGAGGATGATATCCAACATTTCGACGATCACTCTGACCCCATGGCACTTCAGAAAGGGAAACGAAGACGCATGTTATACCTTATTTCTAACTATATCTCTATTAGAAGATTATCTTTAGGGTATAAAACATCTAGTAGGACTTTCAGCAGTTATGATACCTTTTATCCATTAGCATGCACTCTTGCTTGTTGAATGGAATACAACCATGCAAGAGGAGATGACCACTGCCTATCTCGTGGCACGTGAACTTTGGTCAGCCCTCCCAAGGATGCCATTATTGTTGGCAGTCGCTAGATTTTTACCGCCAAGCATGTTCAAGGTGATTCTGTGAAATTATATAAAGCTCGACTTGTTGCTAATGGCTATACTCAGACACATGACGTAGATTACCTCAAGACCTTACCATTTACCTGATTTCAGACAATGGGTATTCTATGGGTATTCTGATTTTCATTTTTGTATAATTATTATGGCCACTTTACCAATTGGACATGAAGAGTACCTTTCGTATATAGTGACATGTATGGAGAAGTCATATGTAACAACCTATTGGGATTAAGACCAAGGGGGAGTATCAGAAGGTGTGTAGGCTCTAAAAACAATATATGGTCCCGAACAAAGTCCTAGAGATTGGTTTAAAAAAATATTAGATATTGTAACTAAAAATTGGTTTTAGTCTATCCACATTAAACCACCCTCTCTTTGCCAAGAAAACATAAAATGGGACGATCGTAGTGCTGATATATGTAGATGATATCATCCTAATCGGTGATGATACTCATGGCATATCAAATACTAATAAGTATCTTGTAAAGCACTTCGTCACAAGTGATTTTGGAGAACTTTGTTACTTTCTTGGCATTGAGGTTGCTAGAATGCTCATGGCTTGATATTTTCATAATATACAAGAGGCAAAGCTGGCATCTATCCCTGACAACGCCAATGTGTAATTATATGAAGATTCATCTGGATATATTAATGCAAAGCTGTACATGCTTTTAGTAGGGAAGTTATTGTATATCACCATACTTATCTTAATATCTCTTTTGTTGTCAATCGGGCGAGCCGGTTTATGGCCAAATCATACCAAGTGGAGTTGCATGTTGTAATGATAATCTATAGATACTTGAAGTATTTTCAAGGAAAAGGACTTTACATGTTGCAAGTCTCTTGATGTTGTTGCTTATTCTGACACAAACCATGTAGGTTGTCCCACTAAAAAAATCTACAACTGTTTTTTTACCTGTATTGATGGCAATCTCATCACATGGAGAAGAGAAAATAAGTCACGGTCTCTCGCTCAATGCAGAATTTAAATATAAGGCAATGACCCATGCTACCATTGATCTAAGGATCAATTTATGCTTAAAGATCTCCATTTGCCAGAAAAACAAGCTGTTGTTGCTCGCTCAAATGCAAAATTTACATATAGGGCAATGGTTCATGCTACCGTTGAACTAATGTGGATTAAGTCTGTGTGCAAGGATTTTCACCTATCATACCCTATCCCCGTTATCATGAGATGCGGTAACTTTCCTTCTATGAACGTATCAAATATAAGGAAGTAGATTGTCATTACACTGGGGCATGATTCGATGGGGGAATATCAAAGACCAAATCCATCGTATCAGAGGAATAAACTGCTGATGTGTTCCCAAAACCAGTAAGTTGTTCTCTCTTCACCAAATACATCTCCAAGCTGAGCACGATGTATATCTATGCTTCAGCTTGAGGATAAGTATTAACGTCCGCATTCAAGTCTGTACTATTGTTATCTTTCTACTCATTCTAACTAGGAAGCATACCCCCACTTCGCGGTCGGCTGTTTAAATTCATAATAATATTGATAAAATATGTGAAACAATAGTTAGTAGTTTATCCCTTTTGTATATAAGATTAATCTAAATATAAAAGGGAATACTGCACATAAAATTAAACAATCGAAATATTACTGATTCATATATACTGAGATATTTAACTTCATTATTATTATCTTTGTATCTATTATCATATACGTGGGGGTAAATGACGACATAATTCTGTAAAAAAATTAACGTTAATAATTTTATTATCGATCTACTATGATCATGCAAACAACCTCAAAAATCAATTTAGTGATGATGGTGGCGGGAAAACTTTAGTATATAGACTAACATCTAAAGGTATTTATCTCTCTTCGGTCATATCTTTCTTATTTCAAACATGGAGGTTAATGCTTTTGTTATATATTTTTAAAAGTGTATTATCGTGGGATTATAATGAAAGAAAAACCATCCGATTAGTTGTCATAATTAAAGAAAAATCAAGAAAATTATAAATGTTAGGCCTTGAATTAACGTGTGATTCAAAGCTTAATATGAGGAAAGTTAATGCTTACCTTATACTTGTATAATATGCCTCGATCATGGAATTGTATCCTTCTTTGCACCATTAGTTACTAAATATAATTTCACTTAAGTTTTTCTATTTAAATTATATCAATGATGTACTTGCAAATACTATTGCATAATACGATTAAAAAATTGTCAAGTAAATAACTAAATCAAAGTAATTAGCTCATAGTTGTAAAACCTGAGATATAGAATGGAGTAATGCTTGGGAGGATAACCTAGGAGACTTTTGTATCTATTTTTTTCATCACTGTCAGATTGATATCGTCGCTTGTAGATAAATTAATTAAGGATGGAAATTAATTAAGAGATGGGATACTAATTCCGGAGAATGTCAATTATTTGAGAATAGGTAAAGGTTAGTAGGATGAGTATTGCTTGAAGATGTGATGATCAATTGGGTTCCGTACATCGACATAATGTTAAATTTATTGTTTCTTTCATTGTCGAAAATTAATATAATTATATCACAAAATACTATTGTAGATAAATTCAAATGTGTCTATTCAATATTAATTTAATGATTATGAAAACAAAAATCTACTTATGCAAAACATAGCAACAAAATTTTTTCGTGTAAGCAGAATCGATAGGTTTTTGTCTACAAAAACTAAGCTAATCGCGAAATCTACTCGTCACATGCACGATATCTCAAGATGATTCACAAAATAACTAACCAATTTTTTTAGGAAAAACATGCAGTGGACATCACATGTTTAGCAAATCAAGATAACACATCTCTATTTTATACGACAACATCATAAATAGTATAAATTGTGAAAAAGCTAATTATGATGTGATATGAAATAGTAAATGGAACATATATTCGTGGAAACCTGGACCAAGGCCCTAAATGTCGGTTTCGGTCACCATTTCGGTATCGACCAAAAAAGAATTTCGATGGAATTTCGGTGGAATTTCGATCGGAATTTCGGTCATTTCGATCATTTTTTGTATTAGGACCCCCATATTTCGGTCATTTCGGTCATTTCGGTCGAATTTCGATTTCGACTGGATATCGATATTCGACAGAAATTCGACCGAATTTCGCTGAAATTTGAGGCCATGACCTGGACACGATTTGATTATCGCGACAGAACCAAATGACCGTGCGACAAAAATATCAAGTATACATCAATTTATGCAGATATTTGCTGGAAAATGTTAACGCTGGTATGATTCATGTTTCAAGAAATTAACGTTCGTTTTCAGGATGAATGAACCTAAGGTAAGAATGTAAATCTTACATTTTACCTTGTGTTGTTTTACCATCGGATGACTGCTGCAATACATTATAATGTTTATAACCATGGCACAAATACGAACAAGATTTTCTCTTTCATATTCTATATTGTGCTCAACCATGACTCGAAGGTCACGTGAGTCATTGTTGTGCATGTAGACAGTTATGGGTATCCTTTAGTAATGATCTGATTTAAAATCCATGAGGGAGAAATTAATATACATGATGTTGACAATGATGTCAAGAGTAGTTTTAAAAAATTACAATTATTTTTCTCAAAGTAGTAAATTTAAAAGGAAAGTAGCAGTTTAAAAAATTTCTAACATATATTTCAAAATTTGTATAGATATATATGATTTTGCCTTTATTTAATTTATATTAATATATTTCTAAATTTAGAAAGAGGAAGTGAGAGACAAAATGTGAATTGATGGAGAGGGAGGGAGGGAGGGCGAGAATATGAAGAGAGAGAGAGTGAGTGGGGAGGGAGAGAATATGAAGAGAGAGAGAGAGAGTGAGTGGGGAGGGAGAGAATATGAAGAGAGAGAGAGAAATCGAGTGTGGAGAGAGAGAGAGAGGGACAGAGGGAGAGAATATGAAGAGAGAGTGAGTGAGTGGGGAGGGGGAGAATATGAAGAAAGAGGGGGAGAGAAATGAGTGTAGAGAGAGAGGGAGAGATATGACATTTGAGAGAGGGAAGAGAAATGAGAGAGAGAAAGGGAGAAAGAGAGAGAGATCGAGTGAGAGAGAGTAAGTTGAGAGAGAGAGAAAGGGAGAGAGAAGAGGGAAAGAGAGAGATCTGGAGAGAGAAAAGTGAGAGAGAGATATCAAGTGGAGAGTGAGGAGTGAGGGGACCGAAAGGGAGGAGTGCCACGTGGCACGAAGATGGGAAGAAACTCGCTATTAGTATATAGTATAGATGTTTCAAACCCCAGAGACCTATATGCAATTTTGGTAGTCATTTCCTTCTATTGAGGAAGGGGTACCCCTCTTGAATAGAATAGAGAAATGCTCTTCCAATTCATCTTACAAAATTTTAAAGCATTTTTCATCTCAACTATGTTGTTTTTCATAATATTACCAACTTCAACTTTAGATTCATAAGAAAAGCCAAGTATAATTAGATAAAATCATTAAAAGAAATAAGATAACATTTATGCTTAGAATGATCAAGAGCACGGTTGGGACCCCATATATCAAAATCCCTGATATCAAAGATAGAGTTGGACATGTGACTAAGACAACTTAGAAATGAAGTCTTGTGGTTTTTCGAAGTTGATGTGCTTCATGCTGAAAGGATGCAACAATAGAAATTTGTGGTAGGTTTCTTTTCGTTTTTGGTAGTGGTAGATGATCAAGACCAAGTTGCCACACTAGTTGAGCGACTCCAAGCTCATCGTAAAGAGCAATTGATCTTTTGTTGCCCAAGCTATCCAAAACAAAAAAAGTTCATTGCACCATGGTAAGCCGTAGCCATATGCTCCTCCTTTATGCAACAGTGACATGCAAACTCGACCATCGGGTTGCGAGGAATAAATACATCTAGAATGACACTGTAATCTTAGTTGCTGTCACCTACCATCAGTAGCTGGTGCTTTCGAGGTAACCTCGACCCCTGCTGCCTCCTCCATCGCAATTTCCATTCCCTCCGCCAACTGCCTCCATTCCCACTCATCAACAAAGCCCTCATTATCTCGATTGCCCTTGTGAATGGTGGCCCCTCTCACTGTCTCTCTCCCTCTCCACTCTCGCCACTTTTGATAGTTCCTCTCTCCTTGAAAGATAAACAATGGGATGGGGTGTGGTTATTGGAGCTTGAATATGTCAAACAGGCGGGGACTCATTTAACAAGTGTTTTTGTTGTAGGCTTGACAAGTACGATTCTCGTTACAAGGTTGAGGTCCTTGTATCTTTTCCCTTTTAAAGCACCACCATCACCATCATCATCATCAAATGTGGGTGAATGGATATGGGAGACATCTGGAGGTGCTTGGGCAGTAACGCGTCTAGATAGGGTAGAGGCAAACTTGAGGAGTTGTCAGCTCGGGAGGTGTAGGAAAGGAGATGTAGGGTCAATGTGGTTAATAAGGAGGTTGTGGAGATGGAGATAATGTGAATGAAAAGTTGGTATAGGTTTATATTGGAGTGGGAGTTTTATTATTTGGATGAAGGCGTCAGAAAGAAAGGCTTCTCATGGTTGAGAGATTAGTGCAAGATGTGAAGGTTATAGTGCTTGCCAGTGAGATGACATTGGTTGACCTATTTAAGATTGCTATTGGTATTGACTAGAAGATTGGAAGACAAGTAGTAGGGTTGTCTGCTCAGACAGATCGGATAAGCAATACTTAGGATTTTTTGGGAAGTGTAGAGATATTATGTCTTTGGACTTTTTTATATTTACACTTATGTCTTCTGTCTTATGTAATTTACCCACAGGCTTCTCCTCTGTATAAGAGAGCCCTAAGATTCTTTGAAACATAATTTGATCGTTTTTTCCTAACATGATATCAGAACGGTGGTCCTTGACTGGAGCTCTCATACCCACCAAAACCCTAGCCCCATCATCAAGCCCGTGCTACCGCCTCTCCAGCGGCTGCACCACCGCCGTTGCTTCCTCCGCCGCCACCTCTCCAACAACTGCCGTCGTCGCCGCCTATTCGTCTGCGGCTACTGCCTTAGCCACCGGACCTCCTTCTTCAAGCGGCTATTGCCGCATCTTCTTCCAAGTTGGTGTTGCGTTTTGCAGCAGAGGTCGTTGATGGGATTAGTTGCATCCTAAGTGTACACATGCAACCATTTTCCGGTATATCTGTGTAGACGAATCTTTTTTTGATCTACAAACTCTAGTTTTTGCTCAGTCCGATGGTATGCCAGAAAATAAGGTTGACATTCCCGCTATAGATGCTTTCCGAGGTCCAACATCGATGGTTAAGATGGACGGGACACATTATGAATTATAGGCCATGCAATTCATGAGCCTCATGTAGTCTACAGGTAAGAAACATATTCTTACCGAGAAGGAGCAGACTGAGAAAACTTGGGTGAACGCCTCATGGGAGGCAGATGATGCCTATGCACGTGTTTGGTTATCTAGTGTATTTACGATAGAGATCACCAATGACATTTTATATCAGCCCACTACCAAGACGATGCGAGACATCCTCATGACCACCTATTCTTAAGTGAGGAATGTGATGAAAATCTTGCAACTACAGCATGGCATTTTCACAGTCAAACAAAATGTATGTCCTCTTCATTCTCTATATACGTCTTTACGCGTTATATTCGAGAAGCTCCACAGTTTTATGCCTCTTGCTGCTATCCATGAGCATCAGAAGGCATACAGGAACACAACTATGGTTGGCGTATTGCTAGCAGCACTTGGTCCAGAGTATGATGTTGCTCGCTTACAGATACTTGCATATGCTACTATTCCTCATATGGAGGAGGCTTACTGCAGAATCAACCGGATCACTGCCCCCGTTGTCTGTCTCTAACCAGACCTCTTCTGCGATGACTGCCTCTCGTGGTAGGGGTCTCCTCTTAGTCTCGTGGTCGTGGACCTCGTGGTAAAGGAGGTCGTATTCGTCAGCTGTGCACATATTGTCACCGTTCAGGACACTCAGAGGATACATACTACTCCAAGCATGACTTTTCCACATCTGCCCGTGTAAGTGAGCAGGCTGAGCCCCTTGCTACATTTGATAATAGATTTGATGACCTGGTGGCTCGACTACATGAGATTGCACCCCCTACTAGTTCTCATGCTTCATTGCCGGCTTCAGGAGGCCATTCCGATGTTGCAACTTCTCCTTCTGCCAGTACCTCGAGTATTATCTATGCTCTTATCAGTTGTCATATAGCTGATACTACATAATAGATTATGGATTATGGGACATCCAATCACATGTGTGGAGACAAGAGTCAGTTTTCTGAGTACATATTGGTTCCCTCTAGCAGATCAGTTATCATAACTGATGGGACACATTCTCCAGTTGCAGGACATGGGGAGATCGGTTTGATGCCTTCGATGCGTCTACAGAATGTGCTGCATGCTTCTGATTTTTCTATGAATTTATTGTCTATTAATCATATTATGTAGGATTTACATTGTCGTGCTATTGTTGATCCATCTTCCCTTGTATTTCAGGACACGATTGGCTATGGCCCTGAGCAGGGCGACCTCTATCAACTCGTCTGTACTCCATATGTTGGTCTATCTTTTAATCCTACAGGATCAGTTTCCCCATTTATGTGGTACCTGCGTTTTGGTCACCTTCCTATTTAGAAGATATGTCATGTTCTTCCTCAGATCTCACCTCGCTCATCCTTCCAGTACGAGGCATGTCAGTTAGGAAAGCATTACCTGTACGCTTTTCCTGGTCATCTAGGTCAGAGTAGTAGCCCCCTTTTTGAGTTGATTCATGTAGACATTTGGGGTCCGAGTCGTGTATCCAATCACCAGGGACATATTTTATCTAGTGGTTGTAGATGATGTCTCTCGTTTGTCATGAATTTTCTTATTAAAGAATAAATCTGAGGCTATGAATGTAATAAAATCTTTTTTTTTTGACGCTCAAAAAAGGGGGAAGCACTCAGCGGTGTTCGCCCCAATTTATTAATAAGTAAAGAAGGTAGTACTTACAAGATGGATGAAGAAAATAAAACGAGTGGCAAAGGTATCCAAAAAAGCGATACCCCCCACACACCCGCAACAACGCTACACGGAAGACCAATCATGACAAAAGCGAGACGCCGATATACAAATGTTTTCCTTGTAGAACCTCTGCCGAGCAAATAGAGCCTCGTTTCTTCCTAACCAGATGCTCCAAAGACGCGCAATCGGGACCATCAGCTCCACCCTTGATCGATTCCTGGCGCAAATCAAACTGTCGCAGAAAGCATCAAATCTGGATATATTCAACCACCCCAAATCGTCCCAGAGGACACGAACACGTTCACAATGGAAGAAGAGGTGCTTGCTGGATTCCACCTCCGTACCACAAAGCCCGCACAATTGCGAGACATTAGGAAACATCATAGCACAACGGTCGCGAGTAAGCAGCCGACCTCGCCGAAGAAGCCATAGAAATATACCAATTCGTTCCAACAGATTGAGACTCCAAATGAACTTGCAATGATTCAGCAGGGTCGCATCGACCCCCACGGCGCTGGGAAGAAGAGCGAGGTACGCCTTCCGCGTAGAGAAAGTATCCTCCTTCCAAGCGAAGTGATCACGCCCCCAGTGGGCGTGGGAGCATCAGAAAGAAGAGCCAACAAGGACGTGAAATCGAGCAGACACTGATCCGATAAATTAGCAGCGAATAGAGGGCACCAGCAACCATTGGCCCAGCAGGAAGCCACGGTGGCGAATTTGTCGGCCACCAACGCAAAGAGGCGAGGAAACATCAATTGTAACGCTCCCCTCCCGGACCAATCATCTGACCAAAAGCGGAAGGAATTCCCATCACCCAAAATAGGCTTGAATAATGATCTGTTGCGATTAAACGCGGTCAAAACATCACGCCAAAAATATGATATGTGTCCCTCGGGACGCCCCCGAGAAGCAGATAATAGATCAATCCCCGCCGCCTCCCTAAGGCACTTCAGCATGAAATTATCGTTCCTGCCCCACACCTTCGCCGCCCACTTGAGAAGCATAGCCTCGCGCACCACCTCCAGCCGTCTCACGCCCAAGCCCCCATCGCGCTTCGGACGCGTGACAACCTCCCATCCCACCAAATGGACCCCCCTTCTCCCATCGCCCTTCATACCCCAAAGAAAACCCCGCATACATTTTTCCAACCGCTCTCTAACCCCCTTAGGCAAGCCACGCACGGACAGGAAATAGATTGGGATTGAGGAGAGCACGGATTTAAGAAGAACTAACCGACCCCCCGGGAGAGAAGCGCCGCGCGCCAGCCAGCCAGACGAGCCTCCACCTTCTCCACCACCTTCCGGCAATCACGCAGCCGAGCCCGGCCAACCGAGAGAGGCAGACCAAGGTACTCCAGGGGGAGGCCGCATGGGGACGAGCCCAAAGCACGAGTACACTCCACGGCCTCCATCTGCGACATAGCAAACGGAACCACTTTCGATTTATTCCCATTGATGAGGAGCCCCGACATCTCACAAAAAAGTTGGAGCGTAGTAGCCATCCCCGAGGCATTAGTCTGACCGCCCTCGATAAAACATAATGTGTCGTCAGCGAACTGAATAAGAGGAATATGGTACTCACCCAAAGAACATCCGCGGGTAAGACCGGCCTCGGCAACCCCAACAATCATACACGGCAAGACATCCACTGCCAGAACAAAGAGGAGGGGAGCAAGGGGGCACCCTTGGCGAACCCCCCTGCGAGGCTGGAACATTCCACCAACCGGCCTCCCATTTAAAGAAACGGAGAAAGAGACGGAAGTAACACACCGCCGAACCCAAGAGATCCAGATCGGCGGGAAGCCCCGCCTCTTTAAAACCGACCAAAGGAAGCGCCAATCCAGAGAATCATATGCCTTTGCAAAGTCAATTTTCCACAGCAGCCCCTTCGTAGCATTACGGTGCCAAACATCAACGATTTCGGAGGCCACCGCATAGCATTCAGAGATTTGCCTCCCTTGAACGAAGGCAGCTTGAGAAGGCGAGATAAGCGAGTCGAGAAGTGGCACGAGCCGTCTAGCGAGAGCCTTAGCAATGATTAAGTAGATGCCATTAGAAATAGAAATAGGCCGAAAATCCTCAATACGGTTGGCCGAAGGGGTCTTGGGGATAAGAACAATATTAGCCCTGTTGATTTTGTTGAAGCCCCTGTTTCCCTCACAAAATTCGAGGGCAACGTCGAATATGTCATTTGCGAGCACGTCCCAAAAATCCCTATAGAAGGATATAGGGAAGCCGTCAGGCCCAGGGGCAGCATCGACATTGAGGTCCCAAGCCGCCCCCTTGAGCTCCTCCAACGATAGAGGCCGAGAAATCGGCGCCGCATCCGAAGGCGCAAGAACGGAGGCCCCACGGCCCGTCCACCGCCACGAACGAGAAGGTTGACGGTCAAAAAAATTCTTGAAATAAATTCCCAAAGCCACGCCTAACTCCTTCCCCCCCTGAATTAGAGAACCATCGATCGAGAGGGAGGAGACGGTATTAGCACGTTTTCGAGCACTGGCGACCCGATGAAAGAAAGCGGTGTTCGCATCCCCATGTTTGATCCATCTCAAGCGCGAGCGCTGACGCCATTCAATAGCCCTTTTCCTGTCCTCCATGGAGACCACCTGCAACGCCGAAGCACGAATGGCCAATTCCGCGGGCGATAACTCCCGCTCGTTCTCGGAACGATCCAGGCGAAGAATGATGTCATCAGCCTCGCTACGGGCAATTAAGCGAGCCTGACGAGTATTAATTTTAAACAACGCCAGTAATCGTCGAAGGGAGGAAAGTTTTTGATCGAACCGATGAGCAGCACTGCCGGCATAGATAGACTGAGACCAATGATTTCGCACAATGTCCCCGAAGTTTGGTTCCAGCAACCAACTCCGCTCATAGCGAAAGTGGCCACGAGGGCGAGAGGATTCACTAGAATCCCAGACAATGGGACTATGATCAGAGAAAGAACGCGACCGAGAGCAAACCGAGCAAAGAGGGAAGAGCTCCATCATCCGACCATTCGCCAAAAACCTGTCGAGCCTAGACCGTGAAGAGTTATTCCTCCAAGTGTAGTTAATATCGCATGCCACCAGCCCCTCGAGAGCCAACTCCTGAATAAGCTCCAAAAACTCGCTTGAGCCCGGATCATGACCCCCACGACCACGAGGACGGTCATGCGAATGCAAAGTAACATTGAAATCGCCTCCCACAATCCAAGGAGTATCCCCAAAAGCCACCGCATCGGAGCGCAGATCTTCCCAAAGTTCACGTCGAGCGATATGGCATATAGGAGCGTATACGCAAGTAAAAGCCAGTGAAGCATTGGAGTCTGATCTCACGAGAACCACAGAAATAGAATGTCGCCCAACACGAGTAGAGGAAAAAGAGAACCTCGACGACCGCCAAGCCAAAATAATACCGCCCGAAGCGCTGGTCGCGTCCAGGGATCAAAATTCGTCCAAGCCCCCTGGCCCAAAGGACCTCCAGACAGTTTCATCCACCCCCGATAGTTTCGTTTCTTGAAGGAGGGCGATGTCACATTCCCATTCCACCAAACGAGAGCCCAAAGCACGCCGACGATCAGGGTCGCCAAGACCACGAACATTCCAAGATAGCACTTTCATTAAACACCAAGTCAGGCCCCAAAAGCTCGAACAAAAACAAGCCCAAAACCACTTTTAATCCCGAGAAGAGAGTTTGGCAATTTGGCGAAGTCCTGCTGCCTCCGCCACCGCCTCGCACAGCATCTGACTGGAAGAAATAGAAGATACCCTGATGGAGAGGGGTTGACGACGAGTGTAGATATTTCCAAACCTGAACGGGGAATCAATCACAGCATTCCAAGCATTCCAAGCAGTACCAGAGATATTTGAAAAGGCTCGCATATCGCCTGATGAAGGGACCAGAGATCCGCCTTCTGAACGAGTAACCGGAGAAGAATAAGAGCCCTGGACGTCGAAGGGAGGAATCATACCAGCATCCTCCTTCGGAGAGTGGATCATAGTGGTGCTCTCAGAGGTAGCCGAGCCAGCCTCCAGCAATAAAGGCGGAGAGATAGAATCTTCGAGATGAAGCATCGTGGAAAAGGGCACCGAGGAAATGGGTTGTGGGCACTGGTAATCGGAGGTCCATATGACGGACCCGGATAGAGAGAACGGGTCAGACCCTGCCCGCGCCAGGGCCCACACTTCTGGTTGATCGGAGCCGGGCGAAGAAACAGGAAGCGCCAAGCCAAGCCCCGAGACGTCCACGTGGACCTGGTTGGCCGACACAATGGAAGTAGCAGAGGAATGCGAATCGTCCTCGAGAGGCGCCCACGTCACGTGAGGAGGAGCGTCCCGCCCCGCACGCGCGTCCCGAGGAAATCCAGGCGACGTCCCCGAACAGGCGCCATGCAGACCTGCCGCTTCGAAAAAATCCCTGCAAATGGACACGTGGCGTGTAGAAGGCAAACCGTCAAGGCCCGCGCCGGAGAACGAACCGCCACCAAGGAGGAGCGGCGAAGTCGGACGGGCAGGCGGCTCCGCCGGCGCCGAGAAGGAGAATTCGAGCTTGAAAGTCCAACGCCCCAGACAGAGCTTTTCGAACAAGACCTTGCCAGCCAGAGAGCTGCTTAACGTCGAAGAGCATTCAACGAGTAGTCGCGTACACATCCAATCGGAGCCCGGAGTGAGACCGTCGTCGAGAACAACCAGCACCTGACCCCAGTTGCCAATAACTTTGGATAGGCAATGCACCGTGCGCGATAGGAATGGAACTCCTCGAACTTCGACGACGCAAACTTCGGACCCTATGGTCGCGCCATCTGCAACACGCAAACGTCGCCACTTCACAAGTGAATCATCGGCCAGATATGAAGGTTCTCCCGTTGCTCCGGGGATAGCCCACGAACACAGCATCGAAAGTCGTCTAGAAAGAAGAAATCCCCGTGGAAGTCGTCGCCCAAGATTTTTAAGATACCTGTGCGAATCTCCTCTCGACCCAATCCAGGTCGCTGCAGAACACCAATAGCCGCCAAATTCCTCGAGCGAAAGTCCTGCGTGTCCACCCGAGATGAAGCATTCTGCGAGCTATCATCACCCTTGAGCCTCGCAGCCGTCGGCATCTGAAAGGAGCATCCACCCTTCTGGCCAACCGCTGGACCACTCCTGGCATGCAAGTGATCCTCGACCCCCATCCCGCCGCCTTGAAGATGAACCACCGCCTCCGGGAAGACTTCCGACCCACCACCCACGTCAGAAGAACTTGGAGGTGGTTCGGGAGCGCAACCCCCGACCAGCCCATTGGAGGAAGAACCGCCACCGCCATCACGCACCACTTGAGCAAACGAACGAGAATCCATGTAGGCAGGCGAACCACGAACACGAGGACGCGCATGCAGTTGCCCAGGAGACTTCTTGAAACCGGCACCAGCGCGAGAAGCCCTGCATGAAATCATGCGATGACCTACCTTGCCGCAAAGAAAGCAGCGCGGAGGAGCTTGACACGCAGAGGCGATATGACCTCGCCCTTGACAGCGAAAGCACCGCTTCCCTGCTTTTGCACGCGAGACCAGCACCCATGCACCACCCCCTCCTTCTTGAGCTCCACAAGAGGCGACTTCCCCGAGAGCCTGACCGTGAGCGTCACCGCGAGTAACCCTTTGAACGCCATCTTGGACTCCTTGACGGAGTTGAACCCCTTGAGCCTTCGGACGCCACGAGCGCTGCTCCCTCATGTTTTTCCCCTTGAGCCTTCTGCCAACTGACCTTGGCGATCGTGATAAATCTTTTTATCATTGAAGTAAAGAATATTTTTCCTTTACAGTCAAATTTGTGCAAACTGACAATGCATTGGAATTTGATACTCTTGCACTCACAGTTCTCATCTCGTGTTATTGTTCATCAAGCTTCATGTGTCTACATGTAGCATCACCACTTACTTGATGTTACTCGAGCCCTTCTTGTTCACAGTTATGCTCCACTGTCGTTCTGGGGTGATGCGATTTTTATTGCTTTTTATCTAATGAATCACATGTCCTCATCTGTACTGGATGAGAAAATTCCTTTCTCACTTGCCTTTCCCGAGAAGGATTTGTTTATACTCACCCCTCGTGTATTTGTCTTAGTTGTCTTTGTACATCAGTTGTCTCTTCATCTTGACAAGCTCTCTCCTAAAGTTGTCAAATGTGTTTTTGTTGGATACTCCAGGACGTAGAAGGGATATAGATGCTATGATCCATTGCACAAAAAATATTATGTCAGTGCTGGTGCCATATTTTTCGAGTCGATAGTGTATTTTTCCCTGCAAGAGATATAGATTGACTTCGTTTGATTCATACGATGAGGTCTACACGTCACCTCCTCCTACAAGCCCATCACTGCCTATCGTTGTGCCCATTGCTCCACCTCCACCACCTCTTCCTGTACCACCACCACCCACTACCTTTGCTCCAACCTTGCCACGTTTCTATACTCGTCGGTCTGCTTCTGCTCATGGTCCTCTCCCGTCATCCAGCATACCTCAGGTTTGTTCTGAACACATTGTTTCTACTGGTGGATCTGGAGATGTGTTTGAGCGATAACCTTTGCAGGAGGCTGACATACAGATTGCGGAGATCTCTAGAGACCTGTATGTACTTATTATACTTCAGAAGCAGAGGCGTGCGTGCGTATCGTATCCTCTCGCTTTCTACGTTTCTTTTAATTGCTTGGCATGTGATTTCAGGTGGTTTGCCATTGCTCTATCTGCCGTGGAGATTCCACAGACTTACCGGGAGGCCTTGAGATAGTAAGTGGCATATTGAAATGGAAGAGGAAATGACCGCACTACAGTCATGTGGTACTTGGAGCTTGGTCCCTGCTCCTTCTGAAGCATCAATTGTCAATTGTAAGTGGGTGTTTACTGTCAAGCACCGCACCGATGGAAGTATTGATCGTTACAAGGCCAAATTAGTTATACATGGGTTCACTCAAACCTATGGGATAAACTATCTGGACACATTCTCTCAGGTTGTTTGCCACTCCACACTTCGAGTTCTCTTTGGTGTAGCTGCGGTACACGATTGACCTTTATTTTAGCTTGCTACCAAAAATGCATTTCTGTATGGTGATCTCCAGGAAGATGTCTACATGCAGCAGCCTCCGGGGTTTTGATGTTGAGGGGGAGTGTCAACCGGTTTGTTGACTTCACAAGGTCATCTATGGCCTTAAGCAGAGTCCAAGGGCATGGTTCCAGATGCTCTCGGACCTAATTGAGAAGTAGGGATTCAAGAGATCAAATGCAGACCATTCGTTGATTGTTCAGAGGACCCATAGAGGTACAGTCATTGTTATGGTCTATGTTGATGATATCCTTGTTACAGGAGATGATGCGCATGTGATAAAAAAAAGGCGAAAGAATTTCGTGGTCAACTGTTTGTCACCAAGGATCTTGGCACTCTACGGTACTTTCTGGGGTTAGAGTTTGCCAGAAGTTAGCAGGGCCTTGTGATGACCCAAGGAAAATATGTTACAGATATTCTGGTTGAGACATGAGTGATTGGGTGCCGACCTGCCACTACTCCTATGGATCCGAGCATGAGGCTATACGATGATGAAACAGAGGAGATGGACAGGTGAAGATAAAGAGAATTGCTAGGAAAGCTACTTTATGTTATCATCACTAGGTCAGGTATCTCATTTGTTGTTAGTCGGGTCAATCCGTTTATAGAGCAACCCATACGGGTACATATGGATGTAATTCATATGATCTTGAGGTACTTGAAGTCTTCTCCAGGTGCAGAACTGTTGTTCAGAAAAGGGACATCCCTCACTATCACAGCTTGCGCAGATGCATACACAAGGTGTTCTAAGGATATGAAGTCTTCCTCAGGCTTTGTTGTATTTGTTGGCAGCTCTTTAGTGTCCTGGAAGAGTAAGAAGCATACCGTGGTTGCCAGGTCTAGTGTTGTATCATAATATAGAGCTGTGACACAAGGGAACATAGAGATGATGTGTGCCCGAGCTGTTTTAGCTGATTTATATATTGATATGCCACTTCATATGCAATTGCAGTACGATAACCATGCAACATTATTCATTGCAAATAATCATGCTTTTCATGAGAGAACTAAACATATTGAAGTAGATTGCCATTATAACACGGGACCTGATTCAGAAAGGATTTATTTCTACTTCCCATATAAGCTCAAGGGAACAAACTGCAGACATTTTCACCAAGGCCCTACTTAGAGGACCCTTTCAGAAGTGTAACGTCCAAACTGAGCATGATTGACATCTATGCTCTATCTTGAGGGAAGTGTAGAGATATTATTATGTCTTTGGACTTTTTTTAACATTTACATTTATTCTTCTATCTTATGTAATTTACTCATGGACTTCTCCTGTATGCAGGAGAGCCCTAAGTTATTTGGAACATCATTCGATTGTTTTTTCCCAATAGGAAGTATGAAGCATGAGGGTGCATCTGGTTTGAACGATTTTCATGTGTTTTTATACAAGGAGTTATAGGAGGTGATGAGAGGAGATCTGCCGATACTATATGTTGATATAATTCCTGAAGGGGAATCATGTATGTGAAAGAATTAATAGCTTTTTTATTTGGTAGAATGGGAATCAGGGGATCGTGCGGACGATTCTAGAATAATTTCTTTGTCAAGCTCCATCTACTATTATCTTGCAGAGATCTTAGCATTATGCCTTAGGGAGGTCCTTCAGAACCTAGTCAACCCGATCGAACCAAAATTTGTAGCAATATTTTTGGTGGGAAGTTGTCATTGATTCATAGACAATGGCTTATTAGGAAAGGACAAATACCAACAAGTATTCTATGGAAGGTGGACTTAGCCAAAGCATATGAGACTTTGGCTTGACCTTTCCTATGGGACACTATGAAAAAAAGAGGTTTCAAGAAATTTTAAGTGGCCTGGAGAAGAGATGTGGCAATAATCTCCTTCTCAATGTTGATTAATGGAAGGGTTGAAGATAGTTGGATTCAAATATGGAGAAGAGTCCACCAAGATCCGTCCTTTGGCTTCCATGCTATTTGTGCTTGTGATCAAAGTATTGTCAACATGAGCTTCCCAGGATTGTATATGTTGAGTTCTTTCATGTTTCTTAGCGGAGGGGATGAGAATGACATTGATTCCCTTTCTGCATGACATTGTGATCTTCATTAAAGGTATGGTTTTCAAGCATGCCGTGCCAGAGACCTAGTGTATATTGGCAGACATATACGGGCAGGCAAGTAGTTTTTATTCCTTTTGACATGGATGGGGATGTTGGGAGACATGAGGCAACCTTAATCATAGTATGTAGAATGCTTCTTCCGCAGTATTTTCGATTGATGCTTATGAGTCCGTTCAATAGAGCAATGGAATAGGGGCTAAGTGCTAAAGAGGACTGAAAGGAATGTTGGTCTTACCGAAGAGGCGAAGACCATGTTTTCTTTGTTGCCCTATCCGTGTTCAGTACACCGGTTTTTAAAATACCGGCAAAGGTTTAGAGACATTGTTAATTGTTGAGATAAATATATCTCTCGGTATCATTTATGTTTTATGTTTTCTCGATGTACTTATTTTGTAATTAACCCAAGGGCCTTTCTCCTATATAAGAGAGCCCTCGGTCTATTCTATGAGTATGATTCATTTTTCTCCTAACATGGTATCGGGGCAACGATCCTAGACCGAGGTTCCCTTATCCCACCCTAACCCTAACCCTACACGCCCCCATTGCCGTCAGGGTACTGCACGCCCCCCAAATCCTCCAGCGCCGTTGCCGGGGTGTAATACCACCCTCCAACGTCGCCGCGCGGGGGTTCTCCTCCCTCCGGGACCGTCGTGCGAGGGTTTCCTCCCTCCTGCACAACCACGCGAGGGGCTCCTGCCCCCTGCGTTGCTGGTCGCCGCCTTGCAGGGCCACAAGGGGCTC
Source organism: Ottelia alismoides (assembly GCA_037367405.1). Classification (NCBI taxonomy): domain Eukaryota; kingdom Viridiplantae; phylum Streptophyta; class Magnoliopsida; order Alismatales; family Hydrocharitaceae; genus Ottelia; species Ottelia alismoides. Next base: position 188,018 of record JAZKJV010000281.1, on the reverse strand, counting down.
CAACCAGCCCTGTATGTCGTCGAGCCGCCTTTTTCCTGTGGGTCGTAGATTTGATTTGGTCTGCCGATAGTGAGATCTTATGATTTATACCACGTTGTGCGGATCTAGGGCTTGCAAGACGACGTAGGGATGGTTGTATGAGTCTACATATACAACCAAACCTTCTTATGGTCTTGTAGACACATTCTCTTTGATTTACTCCTTAATTGTTCCGCCTTCCGGCTCCTTGGTACAATGTCAGAGAATAAGGGTGACGTTTTCTCTTCTTTCGATGTCTTCAAGGGCCCGACTCCTATCGTGAAGATGGATGGGACCAACTACGAGTTGTGGTCTATGCAATTTCGAACCCTAATGTAGTGCCATAATAAGGAGCACATTCTGACTGATTCAGAGCCGACAAACATGACTGGGGCCAATGCTTCATGGAAGTAAGATGACGCCTATGCTCGCATCTGGCTCTCTGGGACACTTACCACGAATATTGCTAATGATATTGTTAATCAACTTACTGCAAAATCTATGTAGGACATATTGGTAGACACGTACGGGCAGACAAAGAATGAGAACAGGATCCTTCAGCTGCAGTTCGATATTTTCTCAACCAAATAGAATGGTCGACCGCTCCACACCCACTTCTATCATATGAGAGGCATGTTTGAGCGACTACATAGCTTCATGCCTATCACCACCAACACTGAACATCAGCAGGCATATAGGAATGCCACAATGACAGGAGTTTTCTTGTCATCTCTTGAATCTGAGTACGATGCCGCTCGTACTCAACTTCTGTCTGGCGAGACAATACCGTCGATGGAGGAGGTCTACAAGCGATTGAGTAGGGTTACTACCACATCCACCACTATGGTCCAGACGACTCCTTCTGCTATGACAGCTACTCGTGGCAGGGGAGGGTTGTCCCCATTTCGTGGCCGTGGACCTCATGGTCGAGAAGGAGGCCGACAACATGGTCCTTGTTCCCATTGCCATCATCCTGGTCATTCTGAGGAGACATGCTTTCAGAAGCATGGATATCCAGCGTCTGCATGTGTTTCTGAGCAGACTGAGACTTCTTCTGCACCTACTCCGGATACTCGTATAGATGATATTGTCTATAGATTCCGTGAGATGATGGGCACTCTTACGACTCCGACTCCAAGTTCCACAGATGCAACAGCTACTGCCAGAGCGTCATGTAGTTCATCAGGTAATCCTTATGTGTTTACCAGTAGTAGCAGTTCAAACTTGACTGATTGGATTATGGATTCTAGAGCGTCACATCATATGTGTGGAGATCATATGCAGTTTAGTTCATACAGATCTATCCCACTTCGAAGATCCATGGTCATTGCCAATAGTGTTTGTCTACCCATTGTTGGTTAGGGGAAGATTGTTCTATCTCCTTCTATGCATCTTCAGAACGTCTTATATGCTCCAGACTTTCAGATGAATCTTTTGTCCATTAGTCAACTTACAAAAGATTTACATTACCGTGCCATCTTTGATCCCTCTTCTTTTGTGTTTCAGGACATACTAACTGGCAGGGTGATTGATCATGGCTGTGAGCATAGAGGATTGTATAAGCTTGCTATACCACCATGTGTTGGAGTTGCTACTATTCATTCAGGATTTGTTTCTCCTTTCATGTGGCATCTTCGCTTTGGCCACCTTCCTCTCTAGAAGATGTGTCATGTGCTACCACAGATATCTACTCGTACTACATTGGATTGTGAAGCCTGTCAACTTGGGAAGCACCATCGCTCCTCTTTTCTGAGTCATCTGAGTCACCACAATAGTCAGTCCTTTGAGTTGTTTCATTTTGATATTTGGGGTCCTAGTCGTGTTCATTATCATCAGGGCATTGTTTTTATATGGTTGTTATGGATGATTATTCTAGACTATCTTGAGTATTCTTATTAAAACATAAGTCTAAAGCAGGTGTTATCGTTAAATCTTTTCTTATTGAAGTCAAAAATATATTCTCTGCTAATGTGAAATTCATTCGTACGGATAATGCTTTGGATTTTTCCACATTACATTTATCTGAATTTCTTAGGTCTCTCAGTATAGTTCATCAAACCTCTTGCAATTATATTTCTCGACAGAACGGTGTGGCAGAACGTAAATATCGTCACCTTCTTGATGTCACAAGAACACTGTTGATCCAGAGTCGTACCCCTCATTCTTTCTGGGAGGACGCGGTTCTCACTGCTGGCTACTTGGTGAACCGCATGCCGTCCACCATTCTTAGAGAGAAGGTTCCCTTCTTGATTGCGTTTCCGAGAAGGAACTATTCTCTCTCGCTCACAGAGTCTTTGGATCTGTGGCCTTTGTCTACAATTTCACTCCTGGCCATGACAAGCTCTCACCTAGAGCTGTCAAATGTGTTTTTGTCGGTTATTCTCGTATCCAAAAGGGTATAGTTATTTTGATCCTGTAGGACGAAGATATTGTGTGAGTGCTGATGTCACTTTCTTTGAGTCGATTATGTATTTCTCTCCTACAGGTGGCAGGTTGTCCATTGCTTCTTCTGGAGAGGATATTGTTGTTCCTCTACTTCCGTCATCTCCACCATATGAACCCCATGCTGCACCTCAGCCTTCCCCACCTCCACCACCTCCACCGACCCCACCACCTCCACCTCCATCTACCTTGTCCAAGTTCTTACCCTTGTTTACACTCGCAGTCTTCTACTCGCCCCTCTGCTCATGCACCGTCCACATCATCCACCACGCCTCAGGTATGTCATGAACACATTGTTTCTACTGATGGCACTTGAGTTTTGAATGATACACATGCTGAATTGATTCCAGAAGATAGAGAGGCTGATGATCTGGAGATACCTATTGCCCTAAGAAAGCCTCATCGTCAATGTGCCACGTATCCTCTTGCAACACATGTTTCTTTGGATCATCTGTCAAAGGAGTACATGAAGTTTGTAGCAGGACTCTCTGCTGTTACTATCCCACGTACATATCAGGAGGCGCTACAGGACAATAGGTGGCGACTTGCAATGGAAGAGGAGATGGCAGCTTTGCGGTCGTGTGGAACATGAAGCATTGTATATGCTCCAAAAGGTACCTCTGTTGTAAGCTGCAAATGGATATTTACAGTAAAGCAAAAGGCAGATGGCTGCGTCGACACTATAAGGCAATACTTGTGGCATGTGGGTTCATCCAAACCTATGGGGTGGATTATCAGGTACCCTTTTCTCCTGTGGCCAGACATTCGACACTACGCATTCTTCTCTCTGTTGCTGTTTTACGGGACTGGACTTTGTACTAACTTGATGTGAAGAATGCCTTTCTATACGGGGATCTTCATGAGGAATTATATATGCAGCAACCACCATGGTTTGCTACAGAGGGGGAGTCCCAAAATGTGTGCAAGTTGCATAAGGTGATTTATGGCCTGAAGCAGAATTTGAGAGCTTGGTACCTGAAGCTATCGGAGTTGATAGAGCACTAGGGGTTTGTGCGGTCTACTGCGGACCATTCACTTTTTGTTCATAGGACGACACAGAGAGGTATTGCTGCTATTCTTGTTTATGTGGATTATACTGTTGTCACATGGGATGATGATCAAGGCATTAATACTGCCAAGGAGTTCTTAGGTCATAGTTTGTGACTAAGGACCTTAGCACTCTTCGATATTTCCTTGGGTTGGAGTTCGCTAGGAATCAGCGCGGTCTGGTGATGACCCAGAGGAAGTTTGCGATGGATCTCCTTGCTGAGACAGGTATGACAGGCTGCAAGTCTGCTACTACCCTTATGGATCCGAGTATGAGATTATATGATGATGACACTGAGGAGGTAGACAACAGGAGATATAGAGAGCTGGTTGGGAAGCTTTTATACGCCATTGTCACCATGCCGGATATAGTGTTTGCAGTAAGTAAAGTTAGCCAATTCTTGGAGTAGCCCAGAAAGGTGCATATGGATGCTGTCTATATGATACTGAGATATTTGAAGAACTCATCTGGCTCGGGTCTTATATTCAACATGGATACATCTCTTGCGGTGACAGTTGGGGAGAGCCAAATGCGAGCATAGGCATCGTCTTGCTTCCAAGAAGCATTAGCCCTAGTTTTGTCCACTGACTATGAATTCGTCAGAATGTGCTCCTTATTATGGCACTGCATAAGGGTGCGAAACTGTGTGGACCACAACTTGTAGCTAGTTCCATTCATCTTCACGATGGGAGTTGGGCCTTTGAAGACATCGATGTTACAATACTTGTGTTATCTTGTCGTTCATATTGTTTATTTTTATTGTTCTGTTTATGTAATTTACCCATAGAGCCTTTCTCCTATATAAAAGGGCTCTAGGGTTCGATGAATGATATCTTTTCTTTTCCCTTTCAACATGGTATCAGAGCGATGGTCCTAGACTGGAGCCTATGCCCTAGAATCTTGCCCCACCAAAACCCTAACCTTCGAGCTCGCCGCCGCCGCCTAGCCCACCTTCGAGTCCACAGCCGCCGCCCAATCCCCTCTTGCGGCTGCCGTCGTAGCCGCCGCACTCGGCGATTCCCTCTCCGTCACGCGTGGTCCATTTCATCTTCACGCGTGAGGACTTCCTGTGGGCTCTTGGTTCTTTGGGTGCTCTAGGGTTTCACGTGGAAGCCCTAGCATCCTAGCTACCCAAAGGACTCTTTTACGAATGGAAGAGGTTGTGGTATGAGTTTGCACCCACAACCATCTTCCTGTATGTCAGTGTAGACGCCATTATCTCTACTTTCTCAGCCCAGTCTTGAAGATAGTTGTCATCATGTCTGACAACAAAATGGACGCTTCATCCCTGGGTGCTTTCAAAGGTCCGGCACTGACATCGCTCTGGCTACCCTTGTTACTTCAATCAAATTAATGGTCAAATTAAATTTTACGTTCGTTGCAGTCGGATAATCTAAGCTATGTCAAAAATACCACTTTTAATTAATGTTGAGTTAATCACGAGCGGCAAATTTATTTTACTTGGGCAAGTCCAAGGTCGAACTCAGGGAGACAGCTATCTCCTTAGGTAGATTTTAAGCGAATTTCAGAGGTCAGATTTTTAGGAGATATTTTTGGTATTTTTAAACAATTTTTATGTAAATTAAGGAAAAACACATGTATTTCAGGCCAGTTTACACATTTAATCAGAAAAGTAGTCAAATCACGTCCAAAAATTATGAAACTTGGCCAGATGATGAAATGCAATGAAATTAAGCTACACTATTTTTTTAGATTTTTCTGACACTATATGAATTTACTGTGAATTAAAAATGAATGCAAGGCGATTTTGACCAAATTAATTCTAATAAATATCAAAACACATTATTTTCAGATATAGAAATTATCCTAGATAGATCTAAGTGTGAAGAATCCAGGAAAATTAATAAACCTAAAATTCTATGTGAATTGGACCTATTAAAAATCAATTAAGGAAATCACAAAATGATTTATTCAGGCATCGGGATGCGTGTAAATGAATTGATTTTTAGGTATAATGAAAAATCAATTATCGTAAATCTAATGTGAATTTATGGGGATTTTTGGAGGAAAAGAGAATTTACTAAAAATTAAAAGGCATAAATGGGAAATTATAACAAAATTTCACCAATTAATTAATCATAAAATCCACTGTTATCACAAAAATCAGACATGTGTAACATATGAAAGAGGACAAGTTAAGCTACACAATGCAATTTTTAGACTCGAAAAATGATGTTAAATGAGTATCTAAAAATGCGTGCAAAGACAGTAGCCTAGTTGCAATTACAGAAAATAAAATTGCTAAAAATCAAACATGCTGATAGGGATTAAAATGCAATTACCTATAATGAGGGGAGCATGTATGCAAATTGCCCACAAAATACGTGCGAGACTCGTGAGGTCCCAGGCTCGGGTGAAGTCAGAGGCTCGGGCGGAGGCTCGGAGGCGCTGCAGGCTCAGACTCGGCTCGGGAAAGCTTCGTGGGCTCCGAGCCTAATGGTCGGGGAGGAGGCTCGGAGGAAGCTACATGGCACGCTATGGACCGCTAGATCGAGTGACGATCCAACGATGTCTGGTGGCTGGCGCGTGGCGTGCTGCGACCCGTAGGATCAAGATCGATCCAACGGTCTCTAGAGCTTGATGAAGATGGACACGTGGACAATCGAGTGCCGTTAGATCATGAGAGATCCAACGGTATCTGAAGCTCGGGGCGAGTGGCGACGTGGCGTGCTCTGGTGCGTGGGATCCTCCTGATCCGACGGCTGCGGGCTGCTGGCGACGTGGAGGGCTCCAAACCGTTCGATCAAGGGGATCGGACGGCTACTGTTCTTCGTTCTCAACCGGTCCGCCGCCTCCTGCGGCGGAAGAGGCTGCGCTCCGGCGATGAGGCTTTAGCTCCGCCTCCGTCGTCTGAGATCGGTGAGGCTCGTCGGTTGCTGCTAAGGAGTTGGAAATGATCGTGGGGACTTCAGGTAGCCGCCGGAGGTCTCAGGAGCGGCTGGGGGTGTTTGGAGAGCGGCAACTATGCAGCTCGAACTGAGCTCGGACGACGGTCCGGCCAGTAAAAGATGAAGTACCTGCAGGGGATTAGCTTGATAGCCGAGGTGTGCGACGTGACCGTGGGGTGAACATGAGTGCGGTGGGAGGCCTGAAGTGCCGTGAGGACGGTCCGGCGGTGTTGCTCCGCCAATGTGGCGGAGCTCTAGTCGGCATGAGGTGGAGTGTGTGGTCTGAGAAGATGAAAGGGAGCTCGAAGGAGCCAACTCCGAGGCGAAGCTCGAAGGATGGTCAGATGGAGGTGAAGTCGATCGAGGAGGGCGAATAAATTACAAGAAAAAGTAAGAAAAAGAAGAAGAGATCGGAGAGGTAATGGAGGCGTCTACCTGGGAAATGGAGCTCGGATTCATGCTCCTGGTCGTCGCTCGAAGGCCGGTAGAGGGTCCTGAGCTCGTGCAGCTCAAGGGGAAGGCTGCGACACGGCGGGGATGGCCGTGGATCTCGCCGGAGAAGGAGCTCGGTCGTCACTCAACGTCACTTCGAATTGCTGTCACCAAGATGAAGGTCGGAGCTCGGGGTCTCTCTCCGTGATGGAGGATGGAGTCGAAGGTGAAAGGTGATGGAGTATTTAAAGGTGGAAGGTGACAATGTAGGTGACGAAGTGGTGGAGTTGGTGGAGATTGTGGAGCGATGTGGGTGCTATGCATGGAGTTCGAGGGTTTATGCGAGGATGAGGGAAGAATGGGGTACGATATGGCGGTGACAGGAGGCGGAGAGGGTGGACGGAGTGGTTCCCAAAATAGGAAGGGAGCGGCTTGCGCGCAAGGTGGGAGACGTGGGACGCGGGCCTTGCGAGAGGTAGGAGACGATGTCTTGACCGTTGGATCGAGCGATCCAACGGTCAGGAGAAGGGTGCGAAGGGGTGGCTGTGATCGGATCAGAGGCCCGAGATCGAAAGGTCGTGATGGAGCCACGTGGGGGGTGTAGGTAAAGGCGGAGAGGAACGACCGTGATAAGATCTCGTGCCTTGATCGAACGGTAATGATGGTGCGCGAGATGAGTGGCCAGGATGGAGGGTTTCTGGCGAGGATCGGAGGGTGCAGACATCGCCACGTGGTGCAAGGAAGGGCGCGACGCTGGCGAATGACTGTGATGAAGTTGGTGGGTTGATCGTACAGTGGTGGTGATCCGGATGATAAACGGTGGAGATGGAGAGGGAAAGGCGGCCATCGAACGATAGAGGAGGAAGGACGTGTGGCGACCTGTGGGAGAGGCGCTCTCAGACGGCACAGATTTGATTTGGGTTTGATCGGGTGGCTGAGGAGCGCTGCGAGAATGGAAGGCCCAAATCAAGAGAGAGGGCAGGCGATTGGACGACGGAGATAGAAGGCGCGTGGTGCGTAAAGGAGCGGGCCGCGTGGCGCAATCAGAGGGCGCCACGGGGCCTGCTTTGAATGGCTGGAAAATAAAATGGATTTAGAGAGAGAAGGAGGTCGAATTTTGAAAAACTCAAAACATGAAAGTTGTAGATCTCGATGAGATCTGCAAGTTCCATGTTGAACAAAAATGGAGATGAGATCAAATAAGATACAAAAATACAAGGGTACAAATATACATATATATATAGTACAAAAAGGGCCCCGAAAACTCAAGTTTTGCATACAAGCTCCGATTTGAATGAAATTGGTCTCATTTTAAAGGTCTCTGAATGTGTATTAATCTGAAGATGAGTAGACCTATTTCGGAGGTTGTATGAGGTAGATATTGGCATTCTAAGGTCTGGGTTCTCCAATTGGGTTTGGGGTTTTATTGGTAACTTACAAGTTAGGAGTTATTGGCCTTTTTCCTTATATTATTAACTAGTAATATGTACAGTATAAGGAAGGTTTTATTGACTTTTGAGGGGGTATAAAATATATACAGATAATTATGTGAATAATTTACAAGTGAATTTTACAGATGAATTGTCTTCTTATTTAATGAATGCTAAATTGCGTGAATTATGGATGCATGTATTAATGCTATTTATGCAAGATAAAGGGAAATATGCTGCTAAATACTCGGGAACAAGGTTCTATTTTCAACTTTAGAAGTGATGAATCACAGATTCATCAGGCACCCATTGTCAAAATGGATGGAACCAACTATGAACTGTAGGCCATGCAGTTCATGAGTCTGATGCAGTGTAATGGCAAGAAGCACATCCTCACGATGGAGGAATCGAGTGACAAGACTGGGACGAATGCCTCATGGGAGGCAGATGATGCTTATGCACGAGTATGGCTATCTAGGACTGTGTCATCCGAGATAGCAAATGATATTCTGAGCCAGCCAACAGCAGGCTATGTGGGACATTCTCGCCGCCACATACTCACCGGTGATGAATGAGTCGAAGATACTCCAGCTCCAACACGATATCTTCTCATCCAAGCAGAATGACCGTCCCCTTCATACCCACTATACTTCATTGAGGGGTATATTTGAGAAGTTGCATAGTTATATTCCCTTGATTGCTACGCCAGAGCAGCTCAAGGCATATAGAGATTCTGTGATGACTGGAGTCTTTCTAGCAGCTCTTGATTCTGAGTATGATGCTGCTCGTGCCCAGATCCTTACTGACGCTACCATACCTCCAATGGAGGAGGCATATCGCAGATTGAGTAGACTATTTATATCCTCAGGAGGTACTCTGCAGTCCCAGACATGTTCAGCTATGGCCGCCTCTCGTGGTAGGGGAAGCCATTTACCATATCGTGGTAGAGGGAGCTCTAACCGTGGCAGAGGAGGGGATGGTCGAACCTGTCAGCCGTGCACCTGCTGCCATAGATCTGGCCACTCTGAGGATACATGCTATTCCAAGCATGGGTTTCCTCCTTCAGCCCGGGTTGCAGAGCAGATACAACCAGTTAGGAGCACTTCACCTGCCTCTGATCAACGATTTGATGAGCTCGTTGCTCGACTCAGGGAGATTATGCCCACTGCCAGTTCGACCGGATCTCCTTCAGGATCATCAGAGGTGGCTGCATCAGCATCAACGTCTACGTCAGATACAGAGTATGCCTTTACTACTTGTTACAGGGCAGACTTGTTAGAGTGGATTATGGATTCAGGTGCATCACATCATCTATGTGGTGACAAAGGCCAGTTTAGTGTCTTTACTCCTGTTCAACCTGGACGGTCAGTTGTGATAGCATATGGTACACATTCTCCCATCACTGGTCAGGGGGAGGTGCAGTTGACTTCTACCTCGAGGCTTCCTAATGTTCTCTATGCTCCTGAATTTTCTATGAATTTATTATTAATTAGTCAGATCACCAAAGATTTACATTGTCGTGCCGTATTTGATCCTTCTGCTCTTGTGTTTCAGGACATACTCACGGAGTCACGGGCAGAGTGATTGGAACTGGCCGTGAGCAAGGGGGCCTTTACAGACTTGTGCAGTCTCCATATGCTGGTGCCTCATCTTCTCTACACAGTGGGTCTGCTTCTCCATACATGTGGCATCTGCGATTTGGTCACCTTCCTCTGCGAAAGCTGGTTCATATTCTTTCACAGATTTCTCCTTGCTCCACCTTTCAGTGCGAGGCCTGCCAGCTTGGGAAGCATCATCGGTCTTTTTCCCAGAGTCGTCAGGGTCCAAGTAGTCATAATCTATTTGAGTTGTTTCATTTCGATATTTGGGGTCTAAGTCGTGTCCCAGATCATCAGGGACACATGTTTTATCTTGTTGCTGTCAATAAGTTTTCGAGGTTGTCTTGGATTTTTCTTCTTAAGAACAAGTCTGATGCTGGCCATGTTATTCAGTCTTTTATTAATGAATTGAAGAACATTTTTTCTGCCAGAGTCAACTACATACGTTCTGACAATGCTATTGAATTCTGCAGCACTCAACTCTCTCAATTTCTTATGTCTCATGGCATTGTGCATCAGACATCGTGTGCTTATACCTCCCAACAAAATGGGGTGGCTGAAAGGAAACACCGCCATCTTTTAGATGTTACCAGAACCCTCTTGATTCAGAGTCGTACTCCTCATTCCTATTGGGGAGATGTGGTTCTAACTGCTTGTTATCTGGTAAATCGTATGCCTTCGTCGGTGTTAGGGGAGAAGATCCCGTTCTCGGTCGCGTTTCCCGAAAAGGATCTTTTTTCGCTTACGCCTCGTGTGTTTGGTTCAGCTGCATTTGTTCACCAACACTCCCCTGGTCTTGACAAGTTTTCTCCCAGGTCTGTTAAATGTGTGTTTGTTGGGTATTCTAAAACCCAAAAAGGATATCGTTGTTTTGACCCGGTTCGAAGAAGGTACTATGTCAGTGCCGATGTCACCTTCTTTGAGTCTATTATGTATTTCTCTCCCACAGGTGACAGGCTTGCTCCTTCAGAGGATGGTGAAAATATCTATATGCCTCCTCCTCCGTCATTACCATGCTCTTCACCACCTCCACCACCACCATCATCACCACCACCACCGCCGCCGCCAACACCTCCGTCGCAGTCTCCTACTTTCTTTCCTCATGTTTACCAGCGAAGACCCCCTGCTCATGTGCCTCCCCCATCATCCAGCACGCCCGAGGTATGTACTGAACATTTGAGTTCTCCTGATGGCACGAGTGATTTGCATGTACAGGCTGAGTTACAGGGTGCAGATGATATATCTACTACTAATGTTGATGATCTTGATATTCCTATTGCACTTCGGAGGCAGAAGTGTGCACGTACGATGAACACCAAGTATGTGATGGACTTTGCTTCTCATGTTTCCTTGGAGCGACTGTCCAAGGACTTTCAGCACTTTGTTGTGGCCTTGTCAACTGTGCAGATACCACGGTCGTATCAGGAAGCCTTGCAGAGCAGTCAGTGGCGTTTAGCTATGGAGGAAGAGATGGCGGCATTGCAATCGCGTGGTACGTGGAGTGTCGTCAAGCCTCCACCAGGTGTGTCTGTTGTTGGTAGCAAATGGGTTTTTACAGTGAAGCAACACGCTGATAATACATTGGACCGACACAAGGCCAGGCTAGTCGCACGTGGGTTCACCCAAACCTATGGGGTGGACTATCATGACACATTCTCTCCTGTGACGCGTCACTCTACCTTGCGGATTCTCATTTCTGTTGCTGTGGTGAGAGATTGGTCACTTTTCCAATTGGATGTCAAAAATGCGTTATTGTATGGTGATTTGCAGGAGGTCTACATGCAACAGCCACCTGGATTTGCTGCTGAGGGGGAGTCCAGTATGGTAAGCCGTCTTCATAAGGCCATATATGGCCTTAAGCAGAGTCCGAGGGCTTGGTTTCAGAAGCTCTCAGAATTGATTGAGCAGAAGGGGTTTGTCAGATCCACTGCAGATCATACTCTCTTTGTAAAGAGAGACCAGTGAGGTATTGTGGTCATCTTGGTTTATATTGATGACATTGTTATCACTGGCAGTAATGCACAGGGAATTCAGGCAGCAAAGAACTTCCTTGGACATCAGTTTGTTACCAAGGACTTGGGTACGCTTTGTTACTTCCTTGGATTTGAATTTACACGAAATCAACAGGGTATGGTTATGGCACAAAGGAAGTATATTACTGATCTTCTATCTGAGACAGGAATGACAGGATGCAGAACATCTACTACACCAATGGATCCTAATGTGAAGCTTCATGATGATGGATCTGAGGAGGTGGACAAGAGACGCTATAGAGAACTGGTAGGGAAATTATTATATGTCACTATTACCAGGCCTGATATAGCTTTTGCTGTGAGTAAAGTAAGTCAGTTCATGGAGCAACTCAGGCAAGCGCACATGGGTGCTGTATTCATGATTCTGAGATACTTGAAGTCATCTCCAGGCGCCGGTCTTCTGTTTAGAAGAGATACATCTCTCTCAGTCATAGGGTATGCTGATGCAGATTATGCCTGGGTGTCCTAATGACAGGAAGTCTACTTCAGGCTTTATTGTCTTTGTTGGCAGCTCACCAGTCTCATGGAAGAGTAAGAAACAGAACGTTGTTGCTCGATCCAGTGCAGAATCAGAATATAGGGCAATGGCCCAAGGCAGTACTGAGATGATGTGGGTCAAGTCTGTCTTAACTGACTTAATAATTGAAGTACCTCTTCCTATGCATCTCAAATGTCATAATCAAGCAGCTTTATTTATAGCCAACAATCTAGCATTCCATGAAAGAACAAAGCACATCGAGGTAGACTGCCACTATACTCAGGACTTGATCCAGAAGGGGCTTATTTCAGCATCTCATGTTGCGTCAGGATATCAAATTGCAGACATGTTTACTAAGGTTCTGGCTAGAGGTCCTTTCCATAACCGTTGCTCCAAGCTGAGCATGATAGATATATATGCTCCAGCTTGAGGGGGAGTGTTACAATACTCGTGTTATCTTGTCGTTCATATTGTTTATTTTTATTGTTCTGTTTATGTAATTTACCCATAGAGCCTTTCTCCTATATAAGAGGGCTCTAGGGTTCGATGAATGATATCTTTTCTTTTCCCTTTCAACAACCGGATGACGAAAAAACATCTGCCTTGTTTTCTGACATGGTAATACTAACGCCGATATGTAGAACAAACTGGGGGGTAAACTGATCTGAGTGAGTCTATGCAATCATAAGGAGGAGTGGTTGTATTCTGTAGACTCATACAACCATCCTCATCACTTGTTGTTGTAGTCTAGGGTCGGAATACATGATCTAGATGCTGAAAATCACAAAGAATGAACAAAATCTGACCGTAGCTTTCTGTTTCCTTGGCAAAACTGCAGGCAGCCTGCGAAAGAGGAAGTAAATCGGCGCTGGGCTGGGCCGATTTGCCAATCACAGCCGCTGCTCGGCGGTGGACTGCAGATGTGCAGCCACTGGGTGACGCGAATGGTGTGCTGCTGCCGCACGGAGGGCAGCACGCTGTTGCTGCGCGAGGAGAGGTTGCCGCGCTGGAGGTGGGGCAATGATGGGTGGGAGGGCTACCGCACAGCAGGCTGCCGCCGGAGGGAAGAGGTGGGGCGGCGTGCGGCTGGCAGCGCAGGGGAAGGGGTGGGTTTTGGGTCATGTAGGGTTAGGGTTAGGGATGATGGCGATACGGGAACCTCAGTCTAGGACCGTTGCTCCGATACCATGTTGGAGAAAAATGAATTCTTATTTATTCATGAGACCCATGATTCTTTTATATAAGAGGAAACCCCTGAGTAAATAGCATGAGAGGCACATAAAAAAAATAAAATAAGAAATAACATCAAAGATGTATAACTATCTCAACAATGTTATTATGAATCATATTCTAAGTAAACCAACTCTTAAAAAATTCAAAGTAATGTGATGAGTTGGACCACAGCTCTATATGTGATCACATATGTATACCCTCATCACCAAAACGACCTCATCAGGAATCTCAACTATGCTGGGTCTTTCTCCTACCTTTGAAATTATATGCTCTACATCAAGTTTGTGCATTTATAGCACTTTGTTGGGTCAAATCCAGAATCTGATTTCTAAGGATATCATTCGGGAAATTTTCAACGGGGTCACAACCGAAAATACCAAATAGGACTGATATCCAGTTAACCTTCAGATGCACTTCATTATCAAGATAGTAGCTCAAGGTAGAGTTCAAACTAGTTCCAAATTCTTATCCTTATAGATGACGAATGCGGATTTACACTTCAGCATCAGATAATTCTTCCTGCATTTCTACTGCTGATAGTTAAAAATTTTCTTAGCCAAATCATTATGAAGTGATTTGTGCATTTAGATGGCATAAAACATTTCAATTAAGTATTATATTTGTGGAGCTTTTGAGAAAAATACTGTGGAAATCCCTCTCCACCCAAATGTACTGGGATGGGACTGTTTCCACACCATATCAATCTTTATGTTCACCTTTGCAATTATATGGCCTTGTTTCTCATATTTATATTTTTCTCGATTTCATTTTTTAGTTTTCTTCCGACAAGTATTTTCATGCATTTCATTGCCAACTCAAGGTGCAGATTAGTTCAATATAAGTTATCTAACCAAGTCATGATTGTCATAGGGTGGTCATATACGCCAGGAGCTGTATAATCTACTGAAAGATGAGAAAGATGTGCACTTCTCATTCGGAAGTGTCCAAGACAATGGCATCAAGAAGGCCACTCAAGGGATGCGCTTGTCCAAGTTTTGTCTCAACATTGCAGGCGACACACCATCCTCAAATCGACTGTTTGATGCTATAGCCAGCCACTGTGTCCCTGTCATAATCAGCGACGACATTGAGCTCCCATTTGAGGATGTTCTTGACTATTCTCAATTCTGCATCTTCGTCCGCACTTCCGATGCGTTAAAGAAGGGTTTTCTAATAAAGTTGGTAAGGAAGATTACCCCAAGAGAATGGACACGAATGTGGAAAAGGATGAAGGAAGTGGAAGGATATTTTAACTTCCAGTACCCGTCTCAGAAAGACGACGCAGTTCAGATGATCTGGCAGGCTATAGCAAGGAAGGTACCTGCCCTCAAACTTAGAATAAACCAGTCAAGGCGCTATGTACAACACAGCAGGAAGGGATAGACAACTAATGTCCCGGCCTAGGATCCACTTTGCATTTAATAAGGATGAGGTTACTAAAGCTAAATTAAACTTGAGATTGTGAAGGATTATGTGTCAAATTCTTCATTCTTCTTTCATGTTGTATTACATATTCATAGTGCAAGGGATGATTTCTTTGTATGAGTCTTGGTTCTGCAATCCAGTTAAGTGCACCAGTTTCGAGTCTTATGACATGTATATTGAAAGGGAGTTTAGATTTTGTTTGTAGAAAGATGGGTGGGCTGCACAGTACATACTCGGTTCGTGGTAAATTGTTATCAGCAGGCGTGCAGCCCAGCTTCCGTCTTTCTGTAATACAACCAAGAGGACCTCTTCTGCAGTTCTCTGTCATTTGCATGTAATTTGCTAATTCATCTATATCCTTGTCACAAATCTGAAGGCTCTTTGGTATATTCTTGATAAATAGTTGATTTGAAGTTTTGAAGAACATGCATGCTTTTCTTGTCTAGTGTGTGTCTATATATATATACATATATAGGAAATATTTCCAATGAGGTGCACATTTCCTGGGTGCATGGAAAGTCCATCATCCTAATCATACACAATCAACCCGTTATTAATATATTTTTAATGTTGAAAAACTCATTATGGTCATTTTAACATATTCTAAATTTAGAATGCAACAAATATCTCCACAATTATCTCCCCTCTCCTCTCTCTCTCTCTCTCTTCCTCGCTCTCTCTCTCCCATCTCTCTCGATCTCGATTGACACACGGAAATCCTCTCCATCTCTCTCTCTCGACGACGGCATGGGGAGAGGAGGTTGCTGCTCGTCGCTGATGGCGTGCAAGACGGTCATCCACGCGCTGCTCTACGGTGGCTACACGTGTGGGGGTGATGGCTACGCGTGGAGGAGGTGGATCATGGAGGAGAAGGTTGAAGGAGTGCGTGAATGGAGGTGTGTGTGCGGAGGAGGACGTACATGGAGGGGGTGGGTCGTGGAGGAGAAGGGCGGAGGAGGTGCGGGTAGAGAGGATGCTGGAGATGGAGGGCGTGCCCAATTTTTTACAATCAGAGATCCTATTTTGCAATCTCGAGTGTTTTTGTTACAATCTCAGATCGTATTTTACAATCTTATATCATTTTTTTTTACAAATTTCAGGTGGGTCGTGGAGGAAAAGGGCAGAGGAGGTGCAGGTAGAGAGGATGCTGGAGATGGAGGGCTTGCCCAGTTTTTTACAATCAGAGATCTTATTTTGCAATCTCGAGTATTTTTTTACAATCTGAGATCGTATTTTACAATCTCATATCATTTTTTTTACAAATTTCAGACTGTTTTTTTACATTTATTTAAATTCCGTGATATGACAAAAATTATTTACATTTATTTTACAATGCGGATGCAAAATTAAAGATGCTTGGCATACTGCAGGGCGCGAAAGTGCCGTGCATTTTTTTTATGAAAAACGCACATAATTGTGAGTGTTGATTTACAATCTTCATACGGATTTTACAAAAAGTGCATGAATTTTTACAATAGTGTTATCGAAATTATAATTATAATAATATAAATATTACTATTTGTGATTTTATTTTACAATACAGGATACAGTTTTTACAATATCAACGAGAATTTTACAAAAAGATCTGCTATTCTACATTGCGGGAAATTGCTACCACGTTGGCGAAACTTCATTAACTAAAAAGCAATAAAAAATATCAAATCAGACACGCTAAAAATGGAAAATACAAGGACGAAATAAATTTCATATTCGAAATTAAATTCAAATTTTAAATGAAAATGTACGGACTAAAATACCCTTTTGGATGAAGAACCGTTAGATCGAGATCTAACGGATCTCATGATGGGCTTTCCATGCACCCAGGAAAGGTGCACCTCATTGGACTCTGTTTCTAACGAAATTGGAATGACATATAGGAGGGATATATAGATGAATAGGCATGGCGGTATTTTTCGGAAAAGTAAAAAACGTGGGAGTTATAGGCCCGGGTGCATGTAGAATTACATGCACATGGGTGCATACTCCCTATCCTCATATATATATATACATATATATATATATATACATATATATATACATATATATATATACATATATATACATATATATATATATATATGGGCGATCCTGTGAGAGCAAAAATTTGTGAGAGCATGAGAGGAGTGATTTTGAACCACAAGATTCATCAGGAGAGAGAATCTTGTGATCCAGAATCACTCTTCTCATGCTCTCACAAATTTTGACTCTCACAAGATCCCCCCTATATATATATATAAAGAGAGAGAGAGAGAGAGAGAGAGAGGAGATGAGTGATCTTGTAAGAGCAAAAAGTTGTGAGATTATGAGAGGTGTGTGTAGGGAATTTATCCAATGAGCTTTAAGCTCATTTGGATTTTTTTGAGCCTCTAATTTCAGTTGTGCGATTTAAATCTCTCAATCCCTAAAAAAAGGAACCGTAATTACAATGGAAGGAATACTTAATTGGAAATATTAAGCAATTCTAAAATTAGTATACGTGTATGGAAACATGTACTGCAACGAGAGACGATTGATCATATGGTGATTTTTGATTTAGCGATTTGCGAAGCGAGGCGATCGTTTTTCTCTAATGCAAGGTAAAAATTTTTTGTTTCTTTTAGTCTTTGATTTAGATCTGATTGATTGTATCTGGTGATTATTTTGGACATGCTTGGATTTAGATCATTAGAAGTTTATATCAGAAGAAATAGTAATGGATGATGGATGATCATTCCGTTTTGATCATAAGCAATATTTATTCGACGAGTATGATTGAAATATGAGAAAGTAGCATTCATAATATTATTTTTTATTCGATTTGATACATGATCTGTACTTCTAATTGATTTTTTTATCGAATGTATTTTGATTTCATATAATAAAAAGTTGCAATATATACTGTTGTTATTTTTTGTGCGTTACTTCGAAAATATACTGAGTTACTAATGCATTTACTTATTTTATGTATAAGATATTTTATATTATTATTACTAACACAATTATTACTTTTTATGTGTTACTTTGAAAATATATTGAATTACTAATGTATTTACTTAATTTATCTATAAGATATTTATTATTACTATCGCTAACACAATTGTTACTTTTCATGCATTACTTTTGAAATATACCGAGTTGCTAATGTATTTACATTATTTACTGAGACGATACTTTCATTTACTGTTGCCTCCATAATTGTTACTGCTTCCTCTTTAGTTCTTACAACTCGCATTGGTTTACTAATTCATTTTTATTTCAGGTATGCTAGATGCCCGAATACTTCCGATGTGTTACAACTCGCAACATCATTCATGGATGAAAAAAATACAAAATGAAACATTGATGTTGTATACTTTCTTATTAAAGAGGCGAGAAGAACATTTTTGACAATATTATTAAGAACCCATCATTTTGTAACTAATACAAGAGGTAATAACAAATACAATTATCAAATGAATATATTTATGTGTAAACATAATTTCAGTAACTAATCACAAATGACTCCATAATATGGACATGAATATTCAGTAGTTCTTCATATAACATCAGTAATATTTCTACTCAATTGTCTAGTAATTATTTAGAAATATTAAGTAACTAAATCTTCAGTAACAATCATAATTAGTTCAGTAATTTGGATATTGTAATCATTAATCATTGTATGGACACTAGTATTTACATAATCAGTAATTGATGTATCAATACTAATAATCATAACTTCAGTACCAATTACGGTGAAATCTGTAATATGTACATTTGTAATAAGTAATTTCCATATGAATATTATTAAGTATAACTTCATTAACTAATCATTCTGTAACTATAATTTCAATAACTAATAACATTGAGTCAGTAACATGGATATGAATATTCAGTAATTGTTCTAAACATAAGTATTTTATCTAGTAGGTATTCAGAAGTACTAAATAACTATAATTTCAGTAACAATTATAATGCATTCAGTAATATGAATATATGTAATCGATAATTTTGTATGGACATTATTAATTTACTTAATCAGTAAATAGATTTATATCAGTATTTTACTTTTTTCTAATATATACGTGGAATGATCACTACATAAATAAATCATATGCTAGTAATAATTTAAGCGTAGATTTTTTTATCATACTAAAATCGACCACCTATTTTTAAGGAAATGATTTAACTCGAATTCTTATTATGTTAATAATGCAAAACACATGGTTATTGCCAAAATCATTTCCTACCAAATAGAACCAACCTATACACATTGCAAGCCCACGTATGGTGCTCACCACAACTCAAATGGACAAGGGGCTCTTTGGATAAGCCCTCTATATTGTGATTTTGTGAGAGCATGAGAGGAGTGTGTGTGATGTATGGGAGATTCCCAAGGCGATTCCGAGCAAAGAAGCCAGTGGATTGGGGTAAGGTGTGTCCAAGAGAGCCAATATCATATTGGTAGTTGTATCAGTAGCCCGTTTGGATGGAAGATAAAAATAAAAAGGGATAAGGGTGGTTGATCCTTCATTCTTGATCGATTAATTTGACGGATATGAAGGGATTAGTAGGAAAGTGAGTGTTCTGCACATATTTCTCTTCTCTTCTAAATCGTCTTATCATTTGCACTTCTTCCAAACTCAGCTAACTTGTCAAACCTTCGTGTCAAATATATATTTAACCAAGTTTTCTCATTAGCAAAAGCACCCCTCCAGTCAAACGACAAGAAAGAGCACCTTGCCCAAGGTTGTGTTTCAACCCAGATCGTGGGGTGAGTGTATACTTACAGAATCTACAAGTTACAAGTGATTGTTAGACATAAATACAATGAATGATGTGACTACAATGTGGCTATGCATAATGAGTAGCTTAGCCCAAAATAAAATCTTTTCATCTGTATCTCGTATCCAAGCGAGTTTGAAGAAAAATCAAGAAGATAGAAATATTGGTTCTAACAATGGTATTTGAGAAAGGGGAAAGCAATGTGGTATTGAGAAAGGATAAAGCAACTACAATTCCATCAACGACCTAATAGGATATTCATACATTAAATAAGCAACATCTCAGATCTTTTAAAAAGACTTGGGAGAGCTATGAGAGCTCAATTGTAACATGTTGTGGTAAGTTTGATCAACCTCTAAAGAAATTTATATAAAAGCTGAAAAGACGACATTAAAATGATAAAAAAACATGTGCTTATAGTTTATATTATCTTAAGCTACAAGCATATAATGATGGAGATTATGTTTATAGTGGAATTGAGAGAAAAAGTATCAGTGAGACTCTAGAAAACTATGCTAAGCTCTCGGCTTCATAAGTAATAAAATTGTGTAGCTTGTTAACAATAAAAATTTCAACATACACACACATGAGAAAGTTCAAATGAGATGCGACATTTTTGTTAATTGAGCAAGACACTTCAACTCATCCTTTTAATTTTGGCAAACCTGATGGGATAAAAAGTGCATTAATGATAATTTTTTATTAAACAATTTGATCATTTAGACACATTCTAAATACAGAATGTAACAATCATAGCCCTACTTAATATCTAAAATTCAAAATTTTTCTCTATCACAACAATCTCTCTCTCTCTCTCTCTCATGTTAAATCTGAATCAACAATGACGTGGAGTGGAGGGTAGAGACGAGTATGGTGACGAACCTCGAGCTCCATCACGATCATGGTGACGTTGCATGGAGCACGATGGAGGACGCGATGATGTGGAGTGCATCACGTGAGGTGGCCACTGACCTTATAGTCCATCACGATCATGGTAGTGATGCGTGGAGCGTGATGGGATGGCAAATCACAATTGACTGGTGCTTGCGCAATGACAATCTGAAGAGGAGGATCATGAGGAAAATTACTTCTACATTGTTTCCATACGATCGATGATTATCGATTCAACAATGATGCTTCACTGTTCATTTTTTTCTCCACTCATCCCTGTGAATACATAGTTGATAGATTTTTTTGCATATTGATAGGTACTTTACATAGTTGATTAGTATATTTCACAATTAATTACTTATTTTACAAAATAGTATATTTTATTTTACATGTTTTATTCTTAAAAAATACAATACTAATCGATTTTTTATTTTGCAGAGGCTCTATATGAATTACAAAGAAAGCATACATTTTATGAATACATGCACTATATTTTGCCAATTGATGTTGCCTGAAAACTATACAACATATTAGAAAGTGGTTTGGTAATTTATAAAGTAATAACAAAGCTTACAAATAAATAATTTATTTTACAAAAAAGATGATCATGCTTCTGCAAAAGCTAAATACCGTTCCATCAATGAATATTACAAAGCATCCCTTCATAGAAAGTCCCCCCTATACAAATGCTTCTCTTGCTCAAAAGTATCATGGACGAAATAAACACTACATGACTTTGGTTCAAAGCAAAAAAGGTTTAACTACCATTCTACAAAATATATTCCCGAACTAAACACATTTACATGAGATATTATAAGTAAAAGATTGTATGCTAAATATATATAAACAATAGATTCCATAAATACTAATGATAAACATTATGATATGTTGACTGAACTATTAAATGTTTAACTATTCATTTAAAATCAATGATATTATTTAAAATTCTTGCTTATCATTATTTTTCTTAGAACTTTTGTTATCTATTAACAATAATCTTTTATATCAAGTAATCAGTGAATATATGTCTGGTATTATGAGAAAAGAAAAAGCACTTAGCAAGGGATTTAAATTACATTAAAGATGAGAATTAAAGGGAAAAGAAATAAACTTCTTAAATTTGTGACGGTCTTATTGGATCATGATAAGAAGAGAGAGAATAATCATTCTTAAAAAATATGAATATCAAAAGAGACAAAATAACAATTACTTTTTTTTGAAAATGATAAAAAATAGAGAAAATCCATGGAAGTTGTTGAACCCCGGTTGAATACGTAAGTCTACACATTAAAACATTTATAAAAAAATAACTTTTGTACTAACACCTTAACACATGGCTCCGTTGGATGCTCGTGAAATGTGAGAGGGGATTAAAAGTAGTAGGAATTACTGCTTGATAATTTAGGCTTACACATTTTGGTTGGTTATCAATATGTTCAATTGGGCATGGACTTAACAAGTTGTCGGGGACAATTTTCCTCGATAATAAACAAGGGACTTAGGCCCGGTACGTTACAAATGGTATTAAAGTAGGTTCTCTCTTATAGTGGAGAGGGTTACTTGAGGATACCTAAACATGGAGCATGTGACCACTACTATCACTTGGAATATGTAATGGGTCATAAAAAATGAATACAAGTTGAGGAGGTTATAACACCCTTGACATAATCTCACATTTAAAAAGTTGTGAAGTTTGAGAGCGGGTTATAATAGGAGTGAATTACGAATTGACAACTTGGATTTTTAATATTTCGGGTGGTTGTCAACAAGTTAAATTAGGCATGACCCAACAAATTGTCAGGGAAGTTTTTATCGATAATGGTCCATGAACCTAAGCCGTGACAATAATGATGGTATTAGAGCCAATTTCCTCTAGTTGTGAAAATGGTTACTCGAGAGGTGGAACCATCTTGCAAAGACATAGGAGGAAAAGACAATCCAGAGCACGTTGTCGCAACTATTACTGTAGATAAATGATGTATTATTTTGTAAGGAGGACACTTCTTAGATATGTAAGGGAGGCTGTAAGACCCCAAACATACTCCCACATCTAAAACGTATGAATGTTTGAGAGTGGTTATAAGAAGGGCAGATTACTATTTGATAGCTTGAGCTTAATTATTTTGAATGATCGTCAATGGATCCATTAGGCTTTCGAACACAATAAGTTATTAGGACCAGGTTCCATTGGTAATAGTCTGGAGACCTAAGCTCCGGATATTACAGATGGTATCAAAGCTGCTATCATTAGGAATAGGTGATGCGTCATAACGCAACGAGAACATTGCGAATATAAGTCCAGCAAGTTGTAATACATCAAACATAGTACCACATCTAAAAACTTACAAAGTTTGACAGAGAGTTTTTAGAGGAACATATTACTACTTGACAACTTGAACTTAAGTATTTTCGATGGTTGTCAATGGATCCTCTGATACTAATTGGATTCACAAAGTTTGGATTTCACGTCTCAATTAGAACCCCAACTTCTGGATTTCAAATGAACCGAGCAGATTAATTTATCCGACACATCAAAAGAAAACCATAAATGGTATCGAGTTGAATTGACTCTCTTAAGAGAGAGTCGGAGCTGAAGTCCCCGGAGCAGACCACATTCATGCATATGGCCCTTTAGCCCCACTTTCTACTTTTGTTAGTAGAGCTTAGAGAAGAATTCATATATAAGTCCACCAAAAGTTAGATTCATGTTAAAGATGGATTATGCACTCAGTTTATTTTATTGATTTGTCAATGAATTTTTTTCACACCTCTAATGGTAAAAATTATTTAATTCAAAGTGGGTTTTTTTGTTTTTTTAAAGAAAATATCTTCACATATACATTTCTTTATATAAAAGTCAAGTTGTCAATGGCTAACTGATTTAGTATTATTTATATATTCAGTTGATACATTCTCTGTATCCTCATCATTTTTTTACCATGAAAGTCAGAGGAGTAGATAATACTTTGGGATTTTTGCCCACTCTGACACACATTCTTATATTTAAGTTCACAAAATTTCAAACCATTAGTTAATTAGTTCAAGATAATATCAAGTCCAATAAGCCTAAGCAAAATTTGTACTTACACTCTAATTTATACTATCAATTTATATAGTTTTCAAAATTAATAAAACTTAAGATAACCACACATGAAGAATGTCTTGCTTGAATGTGAAATGAGTCGTTAGTTGATAAGAAATAACTCTCATATTTTAGATAATAAGATTTGACTCTCGCCAATGCATACTCGGAGGAGCATTTCTTTTTAAAATTACATGTACACCTACATTGAACTCATCATGCAACGAAACCAATGTTTGACTTTAGTAGTATGAGGAGGTGGTCATGTTGATGCAAGCAACGCTACTTTGGTTGCATTCATGCTTACGTGCGGATTGTATCCATACCATTGAATGAGTTTTGCATCTCTACTTATATGCGAGTTATTTCGAGATTCCATTTATGAAAACATCATGTATATCTTCCATCTATTTTAAAAGTAAATTTAATAATAAAGTAACAATAAAATCAAATCATTTTGGTATATATCAAGGAGTAAGTTAAATTACTAGAGTGAGATTTAAGAATATTTTTTGAAGTAAAAATTATTTTGTTACATTGCAAGCATTTGAGCACTCCTTTTAAAGAAAAAAAATACTTTTTTAAGAAAAAATCTCTGCTTCATCATTTATCACCTTAAAATATTACATCCTTAGAGTTCGTTCGGTAGGAGAATAAGCAGGAATAAGCATGGAGAATAAGGGGAATAAGGGTCTATTCTCCGTTCGGCTGGATGATAGGAATAAGGAGAATAAGGTGAAATAAAGGTAGGTAAGGTTGGATAAAGATAAGAATAATAGTAAAATAAGATAAAATAATGAAGAATATTCGTACTACTGTGAGCTTATTCTCCAACCAATCAAGACCTTAAAATATTAGATGCAAAAATTTACAAGAACCAACAACCAGCGCTTGAAATAGATTCTGCCCAAAGTAATGCACTGTGGCTACGCGGCGCATGCCATCTGCGACCTCCTTTCCTCCGCCACGGAGAAGAACCCAACTCGACCCTCGGCATGCCTCAACTGCTCCTCGCGGAGACTGACCCCGCCAATCGGACCGCCTCTCACCATTAGGGTCCCTCCGATACCGTCCCCTCTATAATGCCCTGGACTCCCTCCACTATAGGGTCGCGCCTCCGCTCTTGGCTCCGGGACTACGACAGGATCCAATCCCTCGCCGTCCTCCTCCTCTACGTCCAGGCACGAAACCCTAATCCATAAGCCTTTTTATTTTGGTATTTTGCATTCGATCGTTATTCTTGAGCAGATCGAGATGCCCTGTGTTTAGATTGCATGTGCGCTGATCGGATCTCTCGGGGCGTCGCACAATGGGGTGCTTCTGGTGGACCTGGTGGTGTCGCTGTTCGCGCTAGTCGCGATCGAAAGCGGCAACCAGACGCTGGGGCGGACCTACGCAGCGCTCCTGGTCTGTGCCATCTTGCTTGACATCGTCTGGTTCATCTTCTTTTTTCGTGCCATATGGTGCGTGGATCGTTTCTCTGACAGCTCCTCTTGGTTTCTCTTTTTGTCGATTTGTAACGAGTATTGTGTCTGATGGGTCTAAGCGGATGGGCATTGATAGAAGGGGGTTGGTGAGTAAGTATATCTGAATATATTGCTGAATGCTGTTTTTTTAATTAAGTTTAGTGGTGAAAATGACCCAAATAGACTTAGAGTGAGCAACATAGTATTCACAAAAAAGTTAAAAGACACTCTTAATATCTACAATGGTGGGTGTCTCCTCGCCACACCTTTTTCCTAAAAAAACTCTTAACATCTACAACAAAATATGTCACTGAATCAAACGACAATCAACAAAAAGGTATCTGAAAATGACATTAGGATATATTCTTTTGGTTATTGCATATTTGTTGATGCTATGCAGCAGGAGTTAAACTTGTTCATTTCCCATTTGTTCTACTTCTTGGTTTTTCTATTATCTAGACAATGGAGGAAGTTAATTAATTAGTTTTATCAAACTACGTTTTTAAACATGTCCTAGTTTACTTTTTTTTACTAGAGCAGGCTCTGTTCAGGCACTATATTTAATTGCATTTTTTTCTCCCCAGTTGTTTACAATAGGTGTTTTATCTTTTCCAGCCAACCTCTTCACTGTAGTTGCCTTATTTGTCCTATGCCTTGCCTAGGACTCAAACCCTTATTTCATGTTATTATTTAAAAGGTGAAAGGCTGGCAAGTGACAACTCCAAGTCAACATCCATTTAAGTGCATCAAATATATGAAACACTCACTGAGTTTACCCAGGCTTAGAACCTCGTGTGGTTGTCAAAGTGCACTGAAATAGAAGGAGTTCTTATTCAGTTAATAAACAAAAAACATTGTAGCCTCAATGATGACTTGTTTGAAGCAAAATTAAAAATTGCAATGCATCCTGTTAACAATGTGGAATCTAAGATTCCCACAACTTACTCTTCTTCTCTAGCAGCAATGCCCATAAAGAATGCAACTGGATGTGTCTCTCCTTGGTTGCACACCATCTTTTTCTACACCATCAAATCTCCATTAAATATACTGTCTATTATCTCCCCTTGTTATTGGAAAATTGGCTCTGAAAATCAAGTAATTGCAAAATGTCATCAATGTCATGCCTAGTGCCTCATCATTTAATGCACAGGTAAAAAAAATATGATAAGCCATTTAGCTGAATTTCATACCTCCATCTCTCTGTTTAAATTATTTCTTCTTTGCTTGCACTTTTCATACTAAAGACCAGCGTAGTTTATTCATTTTGTATGCCTCTGTGAATGTTTCATGTAGTGGATTTGCCACATAATTGTTTATTATTATTATACTGATGATGATCACAGCGACAACATCAGTTGTGCTAATTATGTTGGCTTCCCACAAAACGGGGGTTGGTTTTTGTTTCGTTACTCTCACCACCACCAACCATTCTATACTATCGTTGCACATCATCAAGGATTAGGAACTCAATTTGCAATGAGTGCATCGCAACTTAGTTTTCTATCGGTAATTTTAATTTTCAAATTTATTATAACCATTCTAATAATATATGATCAATTGTTTTCTCAAAAGATTTTATTTGATCAAATATGTCCCTATAATTTCTCATCTTTTTTATCATATTCTTTTCCGTAATATATAGTTCCCAGCTTTTTATGCCATTTTTTTTCCTATTATGTACATACCCTTATTCAACTCATTGAACTTGTGATTCAGGAATAAATCTTCCGAGGATGGACCTTTCGTCATCTTCTCCCTCAGACTTGCTCTATGGATGCAAATAGTTGGCTTTTCGGTGAGATCGCTGTCATCATTATTATGGATTCAGGTGTATAGGCTGGGAGTTTCAGGTGTAGACAGTGGAGCATATGCTGATGATTTGAGAAATAGTTTTATCAACCCACCAGTCCACCATCCAGTTAGAGAGAACTCCATTTCCGATGAAGTTGTAGGTGGTTCCATCTATGATCCAATCTATTACTCTTCACTGTTTGAAGATGTTGAGACCCGCATGCACATCCATGAGGTATTAAATTCTATGCAGTGTTTCACCAACTACTTGAGGAACGGAAGTTATATATTTTAAAGATCCTTTAGAAAGGAAAGTCATTTATGTTTTCAAATTTTTAAACAATGATCCCTTTTTTTAGAGCACCTGTTGAGATAGTTGTAAACTACATAGTTATAATTGCATTGTCAGAACGTATATACTTGACATTTGCAGAAAAGTCATTCGTTATTTCATTAATAAAGGACTGAATAACATGATCAACATCATACTTATTTTTTAAGTAGAAATACCCAAGATAATCTTGAAAAATCGTCAACAGCAACAAGATAAAATCTGTGTTCCTAATGATCTGGGACACGGCTTGGATCCAAATATCAAGATGGATCATCTCAAACAACTATGGCTACTACAACCCCGATGACTCTAAAAAGTAGACTAATGGTGCTTTTCAAGCTGGCAAGTCTCGCATTGGAAGGTTGAGTGAGGAGAAATCTGAGGAAGGACACGACACATCTTCTACAGAGGAAGATGACCAAATCGGAGGTGCCACACATAAGGAGAGACTTATTCTGTGTGAAGAAATGAAGCACCATTATATAGGGACTGGATCAGTCTATAGAGACCTTGCTTACGACCTAATCCAATCAACCTGCTCGTAAGAATGTCCTGAACACAAGAGAAGACAGATCAAATATGGCACAACAATATAAATCTTTGGTAACTTGACTAATATACAGTAAATTCAATAAAAAATCAGGAGCATAAAAAACATTATATAGATGCATTGCTGAAGTCAATTGCACATGCTCCTCGGTGTTCGGAAAGTCGGCCTAGACGGCCACATATACAGAGTCGGTCCTCCTACCGCACCGAGTATGCCAAACTCGCTCCATATGTGGGTTATGAGGTTATATGTGGCCGAGTAAACTGCATATGCGGTTGCCTATGTAATAGACTTTAAACTCGGTTAGCTGAAGCAACTGGTTCGTGGAATACAGAACATGGTATCCGATTGATTATAGATCCCTTCTGGGACTCGATTAAGTGGTTGATTAGGGCATTGCCTCGCATGAAACTCTCTCCCTACAACAACAACAAAGCCTTTTCCCACAATTAAGTAGGGTCGGCTACATGGATTCTTCGCCTCCATTCAGATCTATCTTGGGTCAATCCTAGGCTTATATCCATAAAATTAAGATCCTTTCGTATATTTTCTTTCTAACACTTCTTGGGCCATCCTCGCGCTCTCTTAGCCGGCTCAACATCCCAACACTCGCATCTCCTAACTGGTGCATCAAATGATCTTCTTTGGAAATGATCAAACCATCTTAAGCGATTTTCTTGCATCTTATCCTTGATCGGAGCTACACCAACTTTTTTTCTGATTGCATCATTCCGAATCCGATCTTTACGTGTGTGTCCACACATCCACCTTAGCATTTTCATTTATGCTACAACCATTCTCTACACATGTCTATGGTTCACAGGACAACATTCAGATCCATAGAGCATAGCAGGTCTCACAGCTGCTTTGTAAAACTTTCCTTTAATTTTTAAAGGAATTTTCTTATCACAGAGAACAATAGAGGCTCCTCTCCACTTTAGCCACCCTACATTTATTCTATTAGTAACATCTCCATCAATTTCCCCATTATGTTGCAAAATAGATCCCATATATCTAAAAGAATCTCTCTTCCGAATGTTATCATCACCAATCTTCACCTCGATTCCTTCACCATTGCTTCCATCAAAGGAGCACTCTATATATTCTGTCTTAGCCTTATACGAAATCTTTTACTCTCCAACTCATGTCTCCAAACCTCAAGCTTATCATTTACTCCATTTCTAGTCTCGTCAATCAACACAATATTATCAGCAAATAACATACACCAAGGTAACTCATCTTGAATGTGACTTGTGAACTCGTCCATAATCAAAGTAAAAAGAAATGGACTCAAAGCTGAACCTTGATGTAAACCAATGTTGATGTCAAAATAGCCAGTCTTTCCAGACGGGATCTTTACACAAGATAAATCCCTATCATACATGTCTTTTATGAGGTTAATGTATAGGACATGTACTTGTCTCTTCTCCAAAATTCTCCACAATATCTCTCGTAGGACAGAATCATAAGCCATCTCCAAATCAATAAAGATCATATGGAGGTTCTTCCTTTTAGCTCTATAAATCTCCATTGTTCTCCTCAACAAATGGATGGCTTCAATAGTTGAGCGACGAATCCGAATTGATTTTTTTTATGTTAGAAATTTGCCTCAACCTTCTTTCGATCACACGTTCCCAAATTTTCATAGTGTGACTCATCAACTTGATACCTCTGTAATTAGAACAATTTTGAATGTCTCCTTTATTCTTATAAAGAGACATCACAATACTCCTCCTCCAATCTTAGGCATTTTCTTGCTTCGCCAAATAACATTAAATAGATTCGTAAGCCAAGTCAAACCACGCTCACCTAAAACTCTCAATACTTCTACGGGGATGTCATCCGGTCCTACACCTTTTCCAAGTCTCATAACCTTCAAAGCCTCCTCTACTTCCTTTCTTTGAATCCGTCTATAGCTTGCACGATTCAAGTAACTTTCACTGCTAGCCAGATCACCCAAAGTGATATCTCTATTTCCTTCCCCAATGAAAAGTTTATGAAAGTACTGCTCCCATCTAGTCTCTATATCCTTCTGAGTAACAAGCACGCGACCTTCCTCGTCCTTAATGCATCTCATTTGAGAAAGTTCTTTGGTCTTTCTCTCTTGCTTTGGCCAACCTGAATATTTCCTTCTGGCCCTTCTTAGAGTCGAGATTTTTATACCAAACTTTATAAGCTTTTGACTTAGCTTCGCTTACAGCCTTCTTTGCTTCTGTCTTTACTATTTTGTAGTTTTTGATCGTTTCCTCTGTTTTATCCTTAGACATAGTCTTAAAGCATGCTCTTTTAATTTTTAGCCTCTCTTGCACCCCTTCACTCCACCACCAAGCCTCCTTTTGACCTGAAGCTCCTCCCTTTGACTCGCCTAACATCTCTTTGGCTACCTTTTGGATACAAGATGCTATTGCCTCCCACATCTCGCTTGCACTTCCGCTACAATCCCAATATAAGTCTTCTAAAACCTTCTCCCTGAAGCTCGATTGCTTCAGTGGAAGATTCCACCATCTAGTTCTAGTGATCTTAGGAACCCTTCTTTTCTTTACTAGCCCTTTTATTTGTACATCCAAAACTAACAAACGATGTTGGGTTGTCAAATTCTCTCCTGGGATTGCTTTGCAGTCTTTACAACACAACCGATCTCTTCTCCTCAACGCAAAGTAATCTATCTGTGTTCTAGTTGGCCCACTCTTATAAGTAACTAAATGCTCCTTCCTCTTCTTGAAGAGAGTGTTTGCTATGAAAAGATCATATGCTGTTACAAAATCCAAGTTCATTTCTATCCCCAAAACCATGTCCTCCATGAACACTAGCATACCCTGAAGCATCTTTTCCCACATGTCCATTAAGATCTCCACCCATGCAAATCGTCTCTTTTTGTAGGACTCCTTGTAAAATCTTATCTAGATCCTCCCAAAAATCTTGTTTAATCCTTTCATCTCAACCGATTTGTGGTGCATAAACAGAGATTATATTCAGAATTTCTTTTTCAAGCACCAATTTTAGCAGAATAATCCGATCCCTGAATCTTTGCACCTCAACCACACAATCCTTTAAATCCTTATGAACAACCACTCCAACACCGTTTCTACCCTTATCTTTTCTTGAATACCAAAGTTTAAAGTCTGTCTTTTCAATCTCCCTTGCTTTCTCTCTAATCCATTTAGTCTCTTGAAGACATAGTATATGAATCTTCCTTCTTTCCATCGTATCCACTCTCCATCAATTTTCCAATTAAAGTACCAATATTCCAACTACCAATCCGTAATTCCGTTGCAATCTCTTTTGGACTAACTTCTTTACTCGCATGCGTCTATTATACGGGAACCCTTATAAATTTTGGACTGCATCCGAGCGATGATGCAGCGGAACTAGCTTAATTATCTGCATGCGTTCCTCATGCGAGAACCCTTGCAAATTTTGAACTACATCCAGGCTGCGATGTAGCGGCCCTTGCCAAATTTTCATTGCATTCAGGCGATGCAACGCGTCGCAAGTAGGGAACGCCCCAACGAAATCTGTATGTTTGCTTAAATCCATGTTGAAAAGATCCGACTGTCATGAGGAAACTTTCTAAATAATATTTTTTTAAATATTATTTAAGAAGTTGTCTCGGACTGTTTTACGTTGGCTGTCAGCTACCTAACGCAATCTTCCAAATTACCCTGGCTTGGGACCGACCATGGCTGAGTTCATGAAACCCTCTCCCTCAGCTTGAAAAACCCTCGTATAAACCCTGGACTTGTATCATTTCCGAACATATCTTTTTAGTTCTTGTTTTACATCATGTCACTGTTACATAAAATTTTAGTTTGCATATTTTTTTAAAAATAAAACCGTTTCAATGTATACAAATGATCTACTGTATTTCACTGAATATATTGGTTTTCAATCAAATAAAATTTTATTAGGTTTGAATCTTGCCAACATTAGATTTGCATCATACCACTATTAAATAAAAATTTAGTTTACATAAATTTTTTTAAATACAATATTTCAATGTATACAAATGTTCTATTGGATTCGTTGGATAGATTGGATTTCAATCAAATAAAATTTTATTAGATTTGTATATTTTCAATATTAGATTTGCATCATACTGTTGTTAAATAAATTTTTTGTTTGCATTCACATTTCTTCCGTTTTATATTTTTTTAAACATAAATATCTAATGTTTGAATTTATAATTCTCTTTTTAATTATTTTTAAATAAAATAATAGAAACCGCATAATCCACGTATACTTCCGCATGACCGTTTACTCGCGTCAGAGCACCTGACCGAACGAATACTTCATACCGACTTTCTGAACCTTGTCTACCCCTATCCAGTAATGGGAGAGTGGGTCCCATATGCTATTACTATAGATCTACCTGGCTAAATCGATCTGTATGCACTAAACTGTCATCTATCACTATGGAAATGGTGTGAAGCTCCTAAGTCTATAATCCATTCTGACAAATTTGTTCTATAACAGCTAGTAAAAGCATATGCGGTACATGATATGGTGGCAGATGCTGACACAGCTATCTCTGAAGATCTTGAAGGAGCAGTAGACGACCCATTCACCCAGGTGCAGGCATAATCTCTCTCAGTCGTGCCACAAGCTCATCGAACCTCCGATTAGATGTGGGAGGAGGAACGCCAGGTGACTGAATCTGCTTTGCAACACGAGCTGAAGTAAGAAAGCCATTCTTGGAGTAGCATGTATCCTTAGAAATGACCTGGCCTGTGGCAGTAAGTGCACGATTGACAGGGTCGACTTCCCTTTCCCCTGCCACGGGTACCATGCCACGATAGTGTGTAGAACCCCCTCTACCATGAGATGCATCCATAGTCGAGGAGGTCGGTGACTGCTGAGTAGTACCAACACCAGATGCTATAGAATGCCTTCTCAATCTGCGGTATGCCTCCTCCATTGGAGGTGTAGTGGCATCAATAAGGATCTGTGATCAAGCTGCATCATGTTCATGATCACGAGCTGCTATAAAGACTTTGGTCATTACCGAATCTCTGTAAGCATTGAGCTGTTCTGGCGAAGCAGTCAAGGGAATGAAACCATGAAGCTTCTCAAACATACCCCTGAGAAAAGTGTAAAGGGTATGAAGAGGATGTCTGTTCCGCTTCGATGTGAAGATATCATGCTGAAGTTGCAGTATCTTCGATTCATTCTTTACTTGCGAGTAAGTAGCGACGATGATACCCTACATTGCCTTTGCTGCGGGATGACTTAAAATATCATTGGCTGATTCTCCACAGACACTGTCTCAGATAGCCAGACACACACATATGCGTCAGTTGCCTCCCACGTGGCATTAATACCAATCTTGTCGATTGGCTCATCTTATGTGAGAATGTGCTTTTTGTCGTTGCACTACATTAGGCTCATGAATTGCATAACCCGTAATTTATAATTGGGTTATATGGGGCTGCCCCAACATGGCTGACCCCGCTCTATTTTTCGTCATTTATTTTGAAAATAACACCATGTATATTTATCCATATATCCCTGCTATATGTCATTCGAATTTTGTTAGAAACAGAGACTCTTATGTCCTCCATCTAGAACAAGTACAATTACAACAGTTGTAAGACTGTTAAATTACTTGTTCTAAGTGGAGGGCATAGGAGTCTTTGTTTCTGACAAAATTCGAATGACATATAGGAGGGATATTGGGATGAGTATACATGGTGATATTTTTCAAAAAAAAAAATTACGGGAAATGAGGTGGAGGCAGCCTCATTTTGTCCTTTATAAATAGTCCCATCCATCTTGACAATATGTGCTGGACCTTTGAAGGCACCCAAGGATGGGACGTCGACTTTAGAGTCGACCCTGTTGTCTGATATGATGACGGCTGCTACAAAGACTGGGGCTGTGGACAAGAATAAACACATCTAAAAAACCAAAATCAGAGTGAACAATGGATCGAATTGCTTTTGGGAAGTGATTTTCAGAACTCAACAGACATTGAAGAGGACCTCTAAGGCACCACAAGGACCGAGACCTCTCAAGAGAAGAGGGAGAATCCCTCCACGGTAGCGGCGGTGGCACTAGGCAACTGTCGCTGATGCTGTTCAGCGGCAACAGTGGCTTTGGCGGCAACCTACCACCACCATTGCTGCTACCGAGCACATGAGGTGGCAGTGGCAGCGGCACACATCTGCTGCTGCTGTTGCCGAACAGGAGGGGCAGCAGTGACCTTCTCCTTCTGCTACTGCCGAATCAAGAAGGGGGCATATCCCCTTGGGGTTTCAGTGGCGGAGTAGCTAGGGCACATGTTCCATTCTATAGGACCGTTGCTCTGATACCATGTGGAAAAGGAATATAGAATTGATGATTTCATTGTGACTCTAGGACTCTTTTATACATGAGAAAAGTCTTATGGGAAAATTACATAAAAACAAATATGAATAAAGGATAAATAAGAACAACTATCTCAACAACACCTATTCTCAGTTATCCATTAAACATGGGGTTTCTCATCTATTCGGTGTTCTGTACATGGTTAAAAGAGCCAAGTAGGTGAACCAACTTTCCATTATATTCTCATAGATGTTATCTTCTTTAGCATTTCCCTTTTATGGCAGACTTTTGCATTTTCCTTGTACAGCAGACTTTTAATAGGTTGACCTTTTTTGTGGTCGATGTTCATTGTCAATTCGTTGTGCCATCACGGAGTACATCATTTTGTGATGCCTCATACTATGTTTGAGATGATGCGGTGATACAAAAATTTGACATGAGATTCTTTTCTAGGATAACAAGCACCAGCCCGGTCCCAATGGTGAATCCGCATCGAGGACTGCAGAGCCTCAACTTAAAGCATGTGTCAGCAAGTCTTTTCAGATAATTGATGTAAGTTCTTTGCATATTTAAATGTAAAAACTAATATTATGCAAGTTTAAAACTTACTAGTTGTATAGGAATTGACTTTTTTTGGTTCACATTAATATTTTTGGGACATTTGCCCTCATAAACCAGATCATATATGAAAAAGTACAGGTTTAAACATTCCGAACTCATGTTTACACCATGTCTATATGCTGAATTGCCTTGTACTATGTAGAAACATAACCCTTTTTAACATAAAATAATACATGATCACCCACGGATTTGGCTTTGAGGTTGCTTCTACCACCTTAGGTACATAATGTCCTTGAGGAGCGACATGATAGATGTCGAATGGAGGTGCTACAGAACAGAAGATTGAACACTTGAACATGGCTAGGGATTTGATGGAGCTCTATGACCATGAGTTTGCTTGGAGGGTATGTGGATGTGGTCAGAGTGGAGGATAGGTAGAGGTTTATATCATATGTGGTGATTTAGGGAGGGTGACGTCGATACTTGCTTCTTTCACATGGTGGCTTAGGGTGGTGCTGTTTGTGGACTGAAGGGACGTTGACAGGGTTCTGCTTGACCATTTTAAGTCTTTCACTTTAAAGGACCTAAGGGTGTTTGGGAGCCTGTAGGTGGATGATATGTTCAAGCACTTTGCTTAGACACCTTCCATATACATGAATTTACCTCCTGAGCTTCTAGATTCATATTAGGTATACATGCTCACTATGTTCTATACGTCGAGTTTGATTGGTTAGTGGATTCTAGTCTTCTCGTCTATCTCTGTGGTGACAATGTCAATTGTCAGAAGATTGCCCCACGGAGGATTGTTCATGTGGCAGATGGTCGTCTATTCCCTTTTGTGTACTGGGAAAGTTTTTTGTTACCTCCACTCTCTGCTTATTAAATGTGCTGTTGTTTAAATTTTCATATTTTCTTATCGCTTATGAGTTAGATATGCCTGACTATTCACTACAGAGCTATTTTTGACGTTATGTTTTTTTTTTAAAATTTTTTCATGATATTATGATAGGAAAAATGATTGATTAGGTGAATAGAGGAGTCTATCTTCAGTCCCGATTGATTGATGCTTCTTCTACTATCCTTTGGTTATCTAGAATTTCAGCTCTATTATAGCATCACTGTCTAGGTTATCTGTTTGTCAGCAAACTACGCCGTTTGCTCTTCCACATCCCTTCCAGTCTCCAACTACTGCTTTTCAGGCATGTCAACTTGAAAAGCATTACCAGTGTTCTTTTCCAGCATCCAATCTCTTGCATTCCTTCTATTTTGTTGACAGTGTTTATACGGATTTTGGGACCAAATCATATTTCAAATTGCCATGGTCATCGTTACTACATAGTCATTATGGATACGTTTTATCGGCCTGTTTTGGCTATTTTGCGGAACAAGTCATTTGTTTTTTCAAAGATTATTCAATTTGTTAACGAAATAAGGGCATGGTTTTGTACTATAGTTAGAGTGTTCTGTATGATAATGCTCATGATGTTTGTTTTCCAAATTATGGGATTTCTGTTTCTTTGGGGATTATTCGTCAGACCTCATGTCAATTTACCTCACAATCAAACGATGTTACACAATATAAATTCCATCATATACTTGATGCAGTACTTGATTTAGCCATGTAAGTGTTTTATCATCCTTATTAGGGAAGTGTGATATTCCTAGATTCTTATCTTATTAATCCCATTCCACTCGATGAAAATCTTCCTCCTAAGGTTTTACATCCTAATCACTGGCTGTAATTGTCTCCTTGTATTTTTGGATGCCTTGTATTTGTGCTACTTTTGGAGTTTGGTATGGACATGTTTGTTCCATGGGCTTTGAAGTGTTTGTTTTAAGGATATATCAGAAATTATAAAGGGAATCGATGTCTCAATCCAAGCACACATCACCATTATGTTAGTGCAAATGCAACCTTTTTTGAGATTATTTTATTTCTATTGTGTAGAGCTACATTTCATTGATCTAGTGGATTATACCTGTGAAGCAATATCCCTAGCGTCTCATGTTCCGTTAGCTCGTGAGATCACAAATTTCCATACACATGGTAGTAATAGGTTAATGGTTTGGTATAAATCACATACTAAATCTTCACCAGAAGTAATTCATGACCCTGATCCTTTACCCATTGATACTATTTCTAGTGAATAGTGATACATGTAGTGGTTAAGAAATAAATATATCTTACTATTTTGATTGCTATTCAGAGTAAACCCTACAATTTCATTATGCATTTTATCTCTTTGGCGATGTCTTTGGCTTACCTTAGTGATAGTTACGAATAGTTTGCAAAGGACTTGTAAGCATTAAAGATATTGATCTGACACATTTGGGTTCTTCAACCTAGTGGAATGAGGCTATATCATGGCCTCAAATTTCAGCGAAATTCGGTCGAATTTCTGTCGAATATCGATATCCAGTCGAAATCGAAATTCGACCGAAATGACCGAAATATGGGGGTCCTAGTACAAAAAAATGACCGAAATTTCGGTCGAAATTCCACCAAAATTCCATCGAAATTCTGTTTTGGTTGATACCGAAATGGTGACTGAAACCGACATTTAGGGCCTTGGGCTATATAGGAGATGACATCTCTGATCTCCAGTTGTACCAAAACCTTGGTGGACCAACGCGCGAGTTCCAAAGTGATTGGTTTCAAATGGGTGTTTATAGTGAAGCATACATAACCCCAATGAATCGTTTTGAGAACAACGTACAGCTTGTTGTCAGAGGATTCATCTAGATTATGAGGTGAAATTCTGACACTTTCTTCTTGGTGGCTAGTTTATTAACTCTGTAGATACTTCTCATGGTTGCGTGTACAATCGAAGGTCTTTTACATCAGCTGGATGTAAAGAATGGGTTCCTCTATGGGGATCTTGAGGGAGTCATTTATATATCTATATATCACCTGCATGATTTGAGCTTTAGGAAAACATATATGACTGACTGATTTGTGGGACGGGCGCCTTTGCGTGCTTCCCCCTCTTTGGTATCAAAAAAAGTTTCGAGCTTCAAGGGGAGTGGTAGAATGTTTTCTTACCAATAAATGCTATCTATGGTCTTACTCACAGTCCCATAATTAAGTTTCGGAAGCTATCAGATGTGCAGAACGAAGTATTTATCAACTCGTTGTTTACCAGGAGAACAAGCATCAATTATGTGAGTCTATGTTATTGAGATAGTACTCACAAGAGATAATGTGCTGGAAATCAGAAAGTAAATCAGATATTGGTTGGTCAATTCATGATGAAGGATATAGGGCCATTGAGACATTTTCTAAAGTTGGAGATATCCCACAGCTGCCAATGTTGCAAAAGTTGATAGTCGACTCTTGGTCCACCATATTACCGACAAATGATTAATCGAAAGTCAGGCGACTAATCAGACTTAGTCGTGCTTCAATCAATTTTAATTTTTTTAATTATTTTAAATGTATAAATCAATATGTACACATATATTCTTATATATTTGCATGGATTTAGACATTTTCAATAGCATAATACATTTATAAAAACATAACAAGAATACTGCACTTATTAAAAAGTATAAAAGTGAATAACATAAATATATTAATCAGTACCATAAGCTGTGAATGAATAACGTATAAAAATAAATCGTCCTCATCTAGATGTTTATAGTAACCAATAACGTTGACAATAATGCAAAAATGAATTGCATAAACTATTGATATGCCTTGAATCCTAACTATCCATTTCTGCTGAAACCAATTGGAGAGTTGTATTCTACACCCTCCCCAAGAAGGGCAGACAAAGAGTCCGCCATTGTACTATACCCTACCAACATGGGGGTCTCGCTGCCTGGTCAACGAGCCTAGGGGGTCGGGGGGGGGGGGTGTGCAGGTACACCCCCACCCTTGGGGGGGGGATGCAGGAGACGTGTCCATCTTCCCATTTTTTTGATTTTAATATGCAATTTAGTTTACAACATACAATAAATATGCTACATGATAGCATGAGCTAAATACACAACATAGACATGAGATACAAAGGAATAACATAAAAAATAAGATGCAACATGATATACTAAGTTACTAACTATTAATCAACAATGAATACTAAGTTACTAACAATAATATTACAATACATGAAAAGAAAAATATCATTAACAATCGAATGACTAATCACCCGAGTAGGATGAATAATCAGTTTGATTAGTTGGTTGACCGATTATTGGCCGATTTGGTCTATTCGAGTTGGCTACCCCTTGGCTTGACGAATCGGGCCGACTAGTCGATCTAGTCGACCGTTTTTACAAGCTCGACAGCTGCAAATGACTTGTTATGTTATAAATGAAGTATGTAATTAATTTTCTGCAAGAGGTTTGGATGTTAAAAGCCAAATCACTTAAATTCATATAAATCTCAAAAGCTTGATTGTATAAGGATGGGTTAACAGATGAAAGGTTGTATCATCGATTAGTTAGGAAGTATATGTATATTACTATCATGACATAACATCAGTTAGGAAACATATGTATATTACTATCATGACATAACATCTC
This sequence comes from Ottelia alismoides, assembly GCA_037367405.1. Lineage (NCBI taxonomy): Eukaryota > Viridiplantae > Streptophyta > Magnoliopsida > Alismatales > Hydrocharitaceae > Ottelia > Ottelia alismoides. The sequence goes on along the minus strand of JAZKJV010000281.1, from coordinate 148,727 downwards.
CTTAACATTTGGGTTTAGTCTATTTCATGAATAGATGTACACAACTTGCTAGATGCCGTCGTGATGGCCTTAAGGTACATTAAGATTGCCCTTGAGAAAGGGTAATTCTTCATTGTAGAATTGTCACTGGATATTACATCATATTGTAAGGTAAACTATGCAGGGTTGCCTGGAAAAGCAAGAAATAAGGGGCTGTATTTTAGTAGAGCGTAGAGAGTGATAACAAGGCAACGGCCAATGGAGCAATAGCCAATAGAGATGCAGTGGACAAAACCATAGCCTATTGATCTTCAATTTCCATGGGGCAGAATAATGGAGTTGAGGTGTGACCATACAATTGGCATATATAGGAAACAAGTTTGTACCATACAATTGGCATATATAGGAAACAAGTTTGTGTTACTTGAGCAGACCAAATATGCAAATGTTGATTGCTACTTACTAGAGATCTCATCAAAAAGGCATTCTTTAGTCTTCAGTTGTCACTTATATAGACTAGATAGAAAATATGTTCACTATGCCACTTTGAGAGTTTCTTTCGAATGATTGTGGTAAGCTGAGCGCATTAAACATCTATGATCCAGCTTGAGTGCGGTGTTAAAGTTTGAGCCAGATCTTCTTCAGGAGTACTTTTGTATTTTTTCTATTGTGTACATCATGACCCTATCGTTTCCCCATATAAAGAGTATTTAAACTTTTTTCTCCATAACAATTCATTCCTTTCCATGATCATAGCCCTCCTTTATCCTTCGGCATGCTTAAATCCTCTTACCTGACCAAGCATCCATGCACATCCTCTTTTTTTTGAAGAAGAAATGAGTGATATCTTGAGGTGAGACTCACCATAAAAGTGGTATTAATTTATAAAAAGATAACAAATATACATGAAGCCAGGTCGATATAATGGCCCGGTAATGACTAAGTATATTGTCCTCAAAAAAGCGTTGGCTCCAAAATATATTGTCATTCCTAGCATGCTAGATGACCCATAGGAGGGCAAAAGCGGGTGAAGCATCCTCTTGTGAGTTTCCACATGCAGATCTGATTGAAGTCCAGAAAGAGTCACCACAATCAATTCTAAGCCAATGGATACTAGTAGGGGTGCACATGGATCGGATAAAATCCCTAATCTGATCCAATCCGATGCTATTGGATCGGATTGGTTTGGTTTTATCATTTTAATGGATCGGATTGGATTGGAATTTTTGAAATCAGTTAAAGTATGGATTAGATCGGATCTTTACCAAAATCCGATCCAATCTGTTAATCCATTAACACACATGCGCGAATGTAGATACACACATACATACATGCATACATAAATAAATAAATACATACATACATACATAAATAATATCTATGTCTATTTCAAAATCTCTATAACGAATAATCAATGTGACTTATGTCATTTTTTTCCATATCAATCTTGGATACAAATCCTCTTGTCATCACTCTTTCTTCTCTCTTGAAAGGAAAATGTTAAATCTCCAAAATAATAAAGTATGACTACAACTTGTAAAATTATTAATCCATGTTCGATTATTCATCTCCCAGTTCCCTCTCTCTCATTTCACTATTGGCCGCCAAAATTCCTCATGATTCCCTCTTACTCTATTTCGATGATGCCTCCCTCTTGCACAATGTTATTCCTCCAACACAATTTTACCACCGTCCCTTCCCCATGATGTCTTCGCTCGTCTCAAACAATATAATCCCCTCCCACGCGATACCATTTGACCTCCGAATGTTGCCACTCTTCTTATCTTCATTAAAAGAAAATATATTTGGGATAGTTGTCTGGTATATTTGTTATATATTTTTGATCCCTTTGCTTCTTACCTTTTACTTGCTCTAACTTGCAATCCTAGTTTAGTGATGAAATTAGCTCAACTACACAATCAAATATGTCATAGTCATCTAAGAAGAAATAAACATTATTTCAATTCCTTTCATTTCTACTTTGATATATATTTTTTATTCTTATTTTTCATAGAATTTGCATATTTTGACTATAGATATAATCTTACAAATAAAGTCCAGTTCAAGTCTATTTTAAATGAGGCATGATGCCTAATTGGTGGGCTATATTTAAGTTATTTTTTTCTTACATACTCACTCGAATATGAATGTTCTATGATTCCCATTTTTTAATGGCATATTGTAGAGCTTTGAAAGATGTTCTTGCGGGTGGTCAAGTTTGGCATAGCTTAATATTTTAAGTTAATAATAGACTTCATCAATATCCGATCATAGAGATCACATGTTTTATTTATCTAATTTATATTGTTTTTATTGGAATCATTTGGTGGAAATCTATTGTAAAAATCAAACTAATGCATTATTTATTAAAGAAAATTTAAATTTTAAATCAATATAATCCTTTAGTTTGATTATGTGTCTTTAACTTTTGACAATGATTTAATGGAATTCTTCAACTTTCACTTGATGTGTTTTTTTCTTTTCTTTATTTCTATTCATATGATCGATTTTTAAGTCATTATTCAAATGTTCAAGGTTTAGTATGCTGTAAAGTATAGACATGTAAAGTAGACTATTGAGTGGGAAATTGTAAGTATAAAATTCGAACCAATCCGATCCAATCCGTAATCCGATGGATTGGATCGGATTGGATTTAGATATCCAATGGATTGGATTCACAAAAACAAAAATCCGTTAAGGTTGGATTGGACACAGATTAAGCCAAAATCCGAACCAATCCGATCCATGTGCACCCCTAGATATTAGCCCCTTCCCATACTAGAGACGTTGTTCTGCATCAAAAAAGGAGGTGGTTCATATCTTCATTATCTTCTCTGCATCTGCCATAAAGCAAGCCTCTGGTTTGCAAGATCCTATCACGTCGCGCCTTAATCAATGGTCGATCGTGTCTGGCAATCCAAAGAAATACCTTGAACTTCTGCGGAATCCTACAACTCCATATTAGTCAGCAGTCATGAGCGAGTGCATCCTAGGGCACACTATGACTGTATAGGAAAAAATTGATATGCTTTTTGACCAAGAATTTGTCTATAACCCAGACGAAATGGAACCCCTATCATGATCTGGTTGTAGAAGCAGTGGTTCCCACTTTAAAGGTCCAGGGTTCGAATCCTATAAATAATAAAAAAACCCAGGCGGAATAGCCTCTAGCACCAGTGAAACCCTCAAAATCCGATAAATCCCCCACATAACAACATATTCAGTGTTTCTTTGCTTCGGGAGACGGGCGCCATAACACAGGCTCCATGACACATATGTCTAAACTTGACGTAAGAGAGCATACTGATTCTGAGCGAGAGCAGAAGATGTGAGTAGCGATTACATAGAGTGCCATAACCTGACCACTCATCTAACCAGAATCTAAATAACTCACCACTACTCACCACATGAAGCATCACTTCCCTCAACTCAGGAAGAATATGCATGATACCCTACCAACGGGAGGGCATAAATCATACAGTATGCCCCTCCAAAGAGCCACCAATACCATAAATACGTCTTATCAATCTGCAGACTAGGTCTTTTTATTCTCCACACAATCTAAGTACCCACTTGGATAAGAGGGCCTTGTTCATACATTCAAGCTTCAAAACTCCTAGATCGTTGTTCTTAGGTCGCATCACGACATCCAATCAATGAGATGTATGCCCCTTTCTCCTGTTCACCATCTGACCAGAAAAAACATCTCATTAAAACCTCAATTCTCCTATGAACCCCCACCGGAAGGAGTCCGGTAGAGTAGAAAAAATAGGAATATGAGAACCCACGTCCATCCTCTCATGCTTCATTCCGCAAAAACCTTCTTGTGCGTCAAGGTGTTCCTTGACTTTTCCATGCATCTGGAAAAAAATAATGGAATGGAAAAACCACCCTCAACAACAATAGATATTCGAAAATAACTTGGACTTCCAACCTTGAGGTTCCTCCTGACCCTCTTGAAAATACGTTTAAAGAACCATCAAGGGAAGGAGCATGTAGGTAATCACAAGCTATGAACGCTCCGTAACAAGTTCCCTCCCACAACTTGTAGAATCCTCAAAGCCATAAAAGAAACATGTAGTCATTAATCACAAAGCCAAATGCACCCCCAAATATCTTGATTGGCACGGCTGCATGATGGGCATACCAAGTCAAGCCCTAGACATAAATTGTCGGCATCGACATATTGAAGGATCAAAACTTGTAGGAAGCCACCACCCTCCATAGAGATGCTAGAAAAAAAGCACCGCTCTCACACAAAAATTTGAAGCCCCTGATGCCGAGACATTCATAAGTATGACCAAGCTTGTAAACATCGACCAGACTATTCTGTCCAATTAGTCGATAGGGTAGGGGACCAGAGGGGTGGGGGTGGGTAGTGACTCGACTATAACTAGCCGGCCAACTCGACTAATTGGACCAATTAATCGATCTAGTCGGCCGACTAGTTGATCATCTACGCTTGAAATTGGCACGCAAACCCGACAACCCAATAATCAAGTTTTAGGATTTACCGGCTGCTAGCAAGGTTCAAGAAAGCGGTATGCGTATGCATTCGGATAGGTCAACGAATATTGATAGGGGGCATATGCTTTTCCACGCAATTTTCTAATTTTCAATTTAAAATATGGAATTTAAGAAGATCTAACGAAAATGACTTTCTTGTAGAGTTCAAAACAAACTCTATTAGTCAAATATCAATAGAAAAGTTAGCACATATAATAGTTGAAAACAATCATCAAAATCTCTAAGTATCCCAATTAAAACAAGAAATCAATAGAAATAGCATTACTAATTACTAATTAAAATAGGATAAGATAAAGTAAAATTTTTAAGAGACATTATTCTATAGAATACAAAGCATTCTTAATCCAGCTCATTCTGAAATTCGACTGTGGTAGTGCCATCATCTTCATGTGTCTTCATCTTCACTATCTTCCTCAAATGAGAGTTCTTCCTCATCTAAGCTTGACAGTGAGCTTGCACCACTGACATGGTTTTGGCTTCTTTAATGCTGTACCAAATTTTCTGCACCAATTGCATTAGCTACTAAGTTCCACATCATCACCGATTTTTGAAATACCTCACCACCTCCTTCATTTCACCAATACATTCTTCAGATGGGTTCTATTTGAGGCAAATGGATCATTTCATTTTTAGATGTCGATCCCTCAACATGAGTTGAATCTGACATACACCATCATTTAATTACTTGAATAAGCTTGTTCCTTTTTTCGTGTGAATATATAAAATCGCCACTAATATAACATTAACCACCTCATTAATGGTGTGACACATATAAAATATATTGCACCAGTTATTTAGTCTTACCGTATCTAAAGTGCTACAATTCCTTTTGCAACATGAAGAAGAAGCTGCCAACTTTAAAGTTTTCATTGTCGTCTCCTTCATATGTGACATTTCAAAGCCATACATCCCTACTAATGGGTTATTTATAAAAACAAATAATTAATAATCATTAAGCATGAAATATATAAGTTATTGAGAGAAAATAACGAATTGCTTATTCATGATGCCCTAGAGTTTTGATGGGCAACACGTAAAGAAAAAAGAGTACATAAAAGAAGCAAAAATAATTAATATCTCAACACTCCCTCTCAGGATGGAGTGTAGATATCAATCATGTTTAGCTTGGAACATCTCTGGAATGTCCCTCTAGCTAGGGCATTGGCGAACACGTATGTTGTTTGATCTCCTGAGCTAACGCAAGTGGTGGAGATGGAGCTTTTTTGAATCATGTCTCGAGTGTAGTAACAATCTACCTTGATATGCTTAGTCCTCTCATGGAAGGTTGGTTGGCAATGAAGAAAGCAACATGGTTGTTGCATTGGAGGTGCATGGGAAGAGCCCCTCAACTGCTAGGTCAGTAAGAACAGATCTGGCCCACTTCATCTCCCTCCCCTTTGTCATGGCTTTATGCTCTGATTATGCACTAGATCTGGCCACCACCGTCAGATTCTTGCTCGTCCATGACACCAAAGAACTCCCTATGAACACTGCAAAGCCAGAGGTGGACTTCTTGTCCTTGGAGTACACCACATAATCTGCATCTGAGGAAGCTGTAACGACAAAGGATGTGCCTCTGCTAAATAGAAGACCAATGTCAAGTGATGTCTTCAGAACCTCAAAATCATATGGACTACATACATATGTGCCTGTCCAGGTTGCTCCATGAACTGACTCACTCTGCTCATTACAAAGGATGTATCTGGCCTGACGGTCACGTATATGAGCTTCCCAATAAGCTCCATGTACCTTTTGTCTTCCTCCTTAGTGTCACCATCATATTTCTTATGCTCGGGTCCATGGGAGTAGTAGCATATCTGCAATATATCATGCTCATCTATGAGAGAAGTTATGTAACGTATTTCTTCTCGGTCATCACAAGACCTCATTGGTTCCTGGTAAACTCCAGTACAAGGAAGTAACGTATAATGCCAAGGTCTTTGGTTACAAACTGCTGACCTACGAAATCCTTAGCAACCTGGATGCTCGACTCATCATTCCCTGTAGAGATTATGTCATCAACATAAACAAGTATGGAAACTGTATTCTCTGAGACCTCTGAACAAATAATGAATGATATGCAGTTGATCTCAAGATCCCTTGCTGCTTTATCAAATCCGAGAGCTTCTGGAACCATGCTCTTGGGCTCTACGTAAGGCCATAGATTGCCATTGCCTTATGAAGTCTGCAAACTTTCTGACACTCCCCCTCAACAGTGAACCCAAGGGAGTGCTGCATGTAGACCTCCTCTTGTAGGTCACCCGAAAGAATGCATTCTTCACATAAAGCTGATATATAGGCTAATCCAGTGTCATTGCATGGAATAGAAGGATCCACCATGTAGAATGCCGAGTTATTGGATAGAAAGTATCATGATAGTCCACTCTATATGTCTAGGTGAACCTACGAGCCACAAGTCTCGCCTTGTAGCGATCCATGTTGCTATCTGCTTGATGCTTCACTGTAAACACCTACTTGCATCATACAACAGACACTCCTGTAGGAATTGTAACAATGTTCCATATGCTACGTGACTGTAATGCAACCATCTCCTCCTTTATGGCAAGATGCCACTGACTGTCCTGTATCATCTCATGATATATCTATGGTATCTCTATAGCTGATAGTCCCACGATAAACCTCATGAAATCCTCTGAGAGTCGGTCCAAGGAAACATGGGTTGTAAGAGTATATGTAGCACAAATACATAGTTGGGATTCGTTAGATGATGTGGAAGGTATATGAGCTGGGGGGAACTGTGCGAGGCTTACGAACAAAGAAATGTGGCAAGGTACTGGGTGGTGGTACAGGTGTAGGCATTGGAGGAGGTGGTGGTGGGGATGGAGGTGATGTATGTGGTGTAGGTACTGGAGTTGGTGCAACCCTTGGAGGAGACGTATATACCTCCTCTCCAGAGTCAGATGGAGTCAACCTGTCACCTGTTTGAGAGAAATACATGATAGGCTCAAAGAAGGTGACATCAGCACTAACATAATACTTTCGTTGAATCGGATCAGAACAACGATACCCCTTTTTGGGTATAAGAATATCCCACAAAGACATACTTGACAACTCTAGGAGAGAGCTTGTCACGACCAGGCATCAGATGGTGAACAAAGGTAACAAAGCCAAACACACAGGGTGTAAGGGAGAACATGTCCTCGGAAAACACAATCAAGAGAGGAACATTCTCTCCTAGGAGAGTGGACCTGTCTGTAGAGCTCCCGTTGCTTACGACCACATCCAATCACTCTGCCCTTGAGTATGTCTTGAAACATAAGAGAAGAGGGGTCAAAATGTTATGACAATGCAAATCCTTCGTGATCTGACTAATAGAAAGCAAACTCATCTGAAAATTAGGAGCATATAAAACATTTTGCAGGTGCATGAATGGTGTTAAATGCACCTCCCCATGTCATGTGATAAGTAAGTAAACACCGCTCGCAATGACAACCCAACTGCCAGGAGGTATAGATCTGTAATAATTGAACCGTGCTCTGTCTTCACACATATGGTGAGAAGGACTATAGTCAATTATCCACTCTGTCATATCTCTCTACTACAGCTAGTGAAAGTATAGGCTTTCCTTGAGGAGCTTGGAGAGGCTATAGCAACGGTTGCAACATCTTGAGGACATGTAGTGGTGCTGATAGCATGAGTCATTATCTCCCTCAGATGGGAGACAATGTCATCAATGCGTGAATTTGTCTGAAGAGCTGAACTGTTTGAGGGCTCAATATGCTCGGCTACATGAGCAGATGCGGGGTATCCATATTCTGATAGCATGTATCCTCAGAGTGGCCTGGACGACGACAATAGGCGCAGGGGTCGTGTTGACGTCCAACTCCTCTACTACGGGGAACACGTCCTTTGAACTGTGTAGAACCTCCCCTGCCACGAGATGCAACCATCACTGAGGAGGTTTGTGTGGTAGCAGATGGTGGAATAAAAAGTCTGTTGAGGCGATTGTAGGCTTTCTCCATAGTAGGTATGGTTACGTCAGTAAGAAACTATACACGTGCGGTCTCATACTTCTAGTCCATGGCTGCCAAGAAAACTCCAACCAGAGCTTTTTAGATGGAGCGCTGGTGGAGAGCGAAGGCGAGTGCGGGTGTGACTTTGAAGGGGCTTGCCGGGGCTCAGGGGAAGGAGTTGGAGCGGGCGAAGGAGGTTGGTGCGCGTGCGTCGGAGAGAGCTGCAAGGGGGGGGGTTGCGGCGATGGGGGGAGGCTAAAGGGAAAGGAGGTGGTGCAAGGGGTAGGCGGAGTTTTTCGGGAAGGAGGGGAAGGCGTCGTCTTTAGGAAAGGCAGCGAGGCGGTGTGAGAGAGGGATGGGGGGTGGGTGCAGGTTTCTCACAAGAAGCCGGAAAAGCGATGCTTCAGGTTTGGTCGTCGTGGTCATGTGGCCTTGGTCTGTGAGGTCCCTCCAAGATGCTTTGGATGTGGGAGGGTTGGGCACCGGAAGGCTTCCTGCTGGTTCCGCTCTGGGCTTGATCGTTCCTCTTTCCAACATTTTGGACGTGCGATGGGGCGATGGTGTGCGGGCAAGGTTGTAGAAAGCGGTAGTCGGTACTCGATCGGCGGGGTCACCTACTAAGGATTAGTCGGCAGTCGGGCGACTAGTCGGAATTAGTCGGTCATTAGTCGGTTTGAATTTTTTCATTATTTTAAATATATAAATAAGTTTTTATACATATATTCGTATGTATATACATATATTTGTACATTTTATATGACATCATGATGAAACAAAAGAATTAATTCACTTTAAATATAACACTAAGCATATTAGAATATGTTTGCTTTAAAAAAAGTGAAAAATAAAAAAATAAAAAGGTTGTTGTAAAAGTCGGCCGATTAGTCGGCCGACTAGGCCGACTAGTCGGCCTGACTAGTCGGGTGGACCGACTAAGGGCCGACTAGGTCTAGTCGAGTCGGCTACCCCCCGACTGTACTAGTCGGCCTAGTCGGCCGACTTTTGCAAGCTTGGGTGCGGGAAGCGATGGGGTGACATCTGAAGGCCCCTTCAACGGGCGGGGGGTGAGGTCTTTTACGCAAGTCGTTGCGGGTGATAACAAAGGTACGTGTTGGGATGTCGTTGAAGGTGTGGGCGGGGCGGATACCTCTAACTTACCGAAAGACGTGGTGGGGAGGCGGCTGCATGCCAACGTTTTGCATGAGAAGGCCTTCGAGGGGGGTGATGAAAGCGTGGCGGTGATTGGGGTTGCTTTGCGGAGGTTCATCTCGTGGGACAAGGCGAGGGTCCATTTGCATGGCTTCCTGGGCTCTCAGTTCACAGGGGATGTAGTGGTTTTGGACGCCAACCGGTGCTGTGCTCGTGGCCTTTCCCCGGAACAACGGGAACGACTTATTACAAATGGAGCGACAGAAGATGTAACTTGGAGAGCTTTGCGCTTCGCGGATGGGGCATGTTCGAACGTCGAGGTATGCGTGGCGGAGGTGTATGGGGTTCCCTTCCTCTCAAGGTCGGTTCATTGCCTAAACCGGGCTCTCTGGCGTTGGGGTGAAGTTCTTGCGGTCGTCGAGGATGGCCTGAAGCCGAGCGCTGATTGGAGTGTCACGCGAATTCTGATGGAGTGCAACAAAGGGTTGCTTGACGATGCGGTTGGCAAGGTTTTTTCTGAGACCCTGGTGATAGGACGTTTCCGGTGTCGGGTGGAGTTGACGTTCATCGAGCCTCCTGCTCCACCGGAGGTGGCACTCTCGCGAAGGGTCGGTGTCGACGGCCCGGAGGTCCCGAGGTTGGACGACGTCGCCTCGTCTTCCGACCGCCAGATGGCCTTGCATGGGGGCATTTCCCATGTGTCGCCCCGCATGATAGAACACCCACGTCCTTTCGGTTTCCAATCTCGGGTGTTGTGTAATTTGTCTGCAAGAGACGGTTTGTCTGCTGAGGTGGCCTCTTCGGATTCTTCTTCGATTGCTTTTCGGACCTGGGCTTCGGATCGTGGTATCTAGGTTCAACTTGCGGATCCTTTGCCGGGTCATGCGGTCCGGGATGCTAACAGGTGCCTCTTATTCGGACCCGAGGAGTTGGAGTGGTTGGCTCGAAATTCTGTCTTCCTCTCTGCACCGATTTCCGTTATGACCTTCAGGGCTCGTTTTGATGGTGTGGCTCTCTCTTCGGGTCTTGCGGTCGGCAACACGGGGAGTTCTGCTTTCTCGTGGAGCTCCTCCGGACCTGAGGATGGGCTTCGTAGCAGCCCCTATGAGGACCCTCTCCTCCACGGCGCTGGCGACGCTTCAGGTCACATTTCTACTCCAAGCTCTCCTGTGAGTCTCCTGGAGGGTGCTAGCGATGCGGGGAGCCTTTCTGAGAAAAGATCGGGGAAATGATACAGGAGGAGGAACAAAACTCGGGCGGTCGTCTCCCGACAACAATCTTGCACGACTATTAAAGATATTGTTGCGGCTGCGGCTGGGCTCGAGCGCGTTGGGGAGCACTATGATGTTTCCTTATGAAGGTCCTTACCTGGAACATAAGGGGGTTGGGGGAGGCAGACAAGAGAAGAACTTTGGGCTCGAGATTCTCTGAATGGAGGTGTGATGTTGTTTTGATACAAGAAACGAAACTGCGTGGGACCGATGATGTCCTATGGCGATCCTTTGGTGCGGGTGGATTGGATGAGTTCAGGGCGCTAGATGCAGATGGGGCGGCGGGTGGACTTCTTATCGCATGGAGATCGATGGCTCTCACCTTCAACTCGGTGCTCTGGGGGAGGCATGTAATATCCGTTCAATTGGTGCGTGTGGATTCTGCCATGCCTTTTACTTTCTCTTGTATTTATGGCCCTTGCTGTCACATTAAAAGAAAAGATCTTTGGGATGATCTGCGGGAGGTGAGCCGGCTATTTGAGGGGATCCCTTGGCTCCTTGGGGGAGATTTCAATGTTACGCTCCATACTTCGGATAGACCCCAGTCCAGGGGTGGCCAGGACCCGGGCTCCCTTGACTTTGCTGAAGTGGTGGACTCGTTGGCGTTAGAGGTTTTGGTGGCGGAGGATATTACTTACACGTGGAGGAATAATAACTCCCGTTCTCGTATTGATCGTTTCTTGGCTTCTGGGGATGTTCTTGAAATCTTCCCTCTCTGTTCGGTGATATCTCGGCCTCGTTCGTTATCTGATCACTCGCCTATTATTTGCGATTCTGGCGACGTCCCAACGGTGAGGGGCTTCTTTAGATACAAGAAATGCTGGTTATTGGAGGAGAGCTTCAAGGACATGGTGATTTCTCATTGATTTCAGTCGCAGGTTGAGGGGTCCGCGGTTTCCAGGTTTACTCAAAAACTCACGTCGCTACGGAAGAGATTATCTTTGTTCAAGAGGGATTCTAGGGAGGCGAGGGCTGCAGCCAGGGTAGAGGCCGAGGAGGTCATTACTAATTTCGACATCCTCGAGAACGATAGGGAGCTGCTGTCAGAGGAATTAATTGCGCGCTCTCTCGCACAAAAGCGGGTCGCGGCTGAAGATAAAAAACGGATAACTGAATGGTGCCAAAGATCGAGGATGACTTGGATTAAGGAGGAGGATGCCAATATGGCTTTCTTTCACCGTGTCGCTAGTGGGAGGAGGCGCTCTAATGTTTTGCGCTCTATCACGATCAATGGTATTCGGGTTGAGGGGGATAGAGAGATGGGGAGAGCTATCGCTGCTCATTTCAAGGATTTCTCTGCGAGGCGCTCCCCAAGAGTGTGGCGGTGGTCGGGGTCCCTTTCGCCCGCTGTTTGCAAGGATCTGACGCGGGCGATTTCGATGGAGGAGGCCAAGGCGACCGTGTGGGATTGAACGAGTATGGTTCTCCAGGTCCTGATGGTTTCCCGGTAGCGTTCTATCGAGATTTTGGGAGGTGGTGGGTGAAGAAGAGCTTGAGATTATCACCGAATTTTGTAATGGCAATGCGGGTTTTGATCAAGTTAATAAGGCCATCATTATGTTGCTTCCTAAGTCCTCCGCGGTGGAGCGAATTGAGGAGTTTCGTCCCATCTCTATTTCCAACGGCATCTATCTTATTGTCGCAAAGGTGTTGGCTCTACGGCTTGCTAGGGTCCTTGACTCGATCATCTCTCCGGTTCAAACGACCTTTATCCAGGGCTGACAGATCTTGGATTGCATTACTCTCGCGTCGGAGTTGGTCGCGGATTGGAGGAAGGCGGGTAAGCATGGGGTGCTATGGAAGGTCGATTTCGCTAAAGTCTACGACTGCCTCGATTGGAGGTTCTTGTGGTCGGTGCTGCGGAGGCATGGTTTTCCAGAGGTGTAGATATCGTGGATGCGTCACTGTGTGACCACAATGTCGTTCACAATCTTGATAAATGGTCGCCCGGAGGGCGGTTTCTTCCAGCCTAGATGGGGGGTCCGCCAGGGATGCCCCCTTGCTCCACTTCTTTTTGTTGTTGCCGCGGATGTTTTGGCTCGCATGGCTGATCGTGTTATTGAGTCCGGGCTATCGGTGGGATACTCCAAGAGCGGGATGAGCGTGCCCTTGCTCCAGTTTGCGGATGACACCATGTTTTTTATTGAGGGAGGCCTTTCAGAGGTCTCGGGAATGGCGACGACACTTGACCTTTTTAGCGAGTTGTCGGGATTACATAAGAACGTGAACAAGTCCAAGATGATTCCTGTTGGGCTTTCGGAGGGGGAGGCGGTTGAATGCAGGCGTGTCTTGGGGTCTCTTCCTGGAGAGCTGCCTATTAATTATCTTGGAATGCCGTTAGTGATGGGGAGGGCCAGGCTCAGGGACTGGTTAGTGGTCGTCGAGAAGGTTGAGAAGAGGCTGGTAGGATAGCGGTCGGCCATGCCCTCGAAGGGGGGACGACTCGTCCTCCTCAAGGCGGTGCTCTCCTCGATCCCGGTTTATTTCTTATCGAATCACCGGATGCCGGTGGGGATTCGCAAGCGTCTTGAAAAGTTTATGCGAAGATTTCTGTGGGGAAAAATGAGGAGGCGGTGGGAGGGTTACATTTGGTAGGGTGGGATGAGGTCACGTGTTTCAAGCAAGAAGGTGGTTTGGGCGTGCGGAGGTTGGTGCTCGTTATTGATGCACTCCTTAAATGGGAGAACATGATTTGGGGCCCGGGTGAAGACTTCTATACAAAGATCTTGCGGGAGATTCACGGGGCTAGCAGGGCGTTAGATGCCCAGGCTGGTATGGTCCGAACTCAGACTCCGTTTTGGCGGGGGGTGCTGGAGGTTTTTGAGAGGAATTTGTCGTTGTTTGTGCCGGTTGTAGGAAATGGAGATTCCTTTAGATTTTGGAAGGATGATGGGACGGGAAGGGGGATCTTCAGTGTGCAGTTCCCTCGTCTATTTGCGTTGACGGCTGATAAGGATGCCAGCGTTGCCTCTTGCTGGGTGGATGGATGTTGGCTCTCGCCTTTCCTTGCAAATTTCTCGGATCAGAGACTTGAAGACTTTCTTGCCCTTATGGACGTCATCGGGGACGTAGGTAGACCTAATGGTGGGCGTGACCATTGGGCCTGGCGGCAAGGAAGGAAATATCAATATCGATATCGTTTCGATACAATGTCGATACCGATATATCGCCGATATATCGGCGATATATCGACGCATATCGTCGAAACCCGGTATCCATTAGGCATTTTCTTATGTCGATACCCGATATCATCCATATCGGCGATATATCGGTGACCTATCGATACCGATATATCGCCGATATATCGACGATATATCGCGATATGGCGATCCCTGCCTGGCGGGGTGGCCCTTTCTCGACACAGAAAGCTTATGGGGCAATAACTAGGCCCCCGCCGGCGCGGTCGGACATGCTGGTGCGTGATTGTGGGTTCTTCTGGGGACTGAAGCTCCCCGAACGTCTTGGGTTCTTCCTATGGTTATTCCGCAGGCAAAGGCTGATGACGAGGGATCGTTGCGCGAGGCTACTTGTCAATGTCTCAAATAGATGTGTCTTATGTGAATCTGCAATGGAAACCATTGATCATCTTTTCTTCGTTTTCCCCAAGGTCAATGGGCTATGGCAGGAAACAGATGTGGATTGGGTTTGCACGAATGACTTGACGGCCTTCTGTGAGTCGTTGGTGAACAACAGAAGCAGGGAGAGAAGGGTCCTCCTGCGGCCCATAGCGAGGTTGTGGGCGATATGGTTGGGGAGGAATGCAGCCCTTTTCTCGGGGCAACGCTTCTACAAGGAGAACATTCTTATTCATTGTGCGAGATTGGTAGATGAGTGGGTTTTGGGTTAGTCCCCTGTGTGGCCTTTTTTTTTGGGTTTGGCTTCTACTATAAGGCCTTTGTTCACTTCTTTTTTTCTTTTGTTCTTAATCTATTGGGGCGAATACCGCTGAGTGTCTCCCTCTTTTTTTGGCTCAAAAAAAACTCCAACCATCGCAGATTTTCTGTTTTCCATCTACTGCTTCTACGCTGCTTCGTAGAAGTGGTAATGAGTATGAAGTTGTGAAGCTTCTCAAACTTGCCATGAAGTAAAGAGTAGAATGTATACAGAGTATGACCATTCTGCTTGACCGTGTATATATCAAACTTTAGCTGAAGAATCTTAGCCTCATTCTTTACTTGGGCATACGTAGTTGCCGGAATATCACATATTGCCTTGGCGGTGGGATGGTTCACAATGTCATTGATGATCTTTATGGTAAGAGTCCCAGAGAGTTAAACTCGTGTGTACACATCATTTTGCTTCCACAAAGTGTTGTCTCCAATCTTATTCGTCGACTATGGCTTCATCAGAATGTGCTCCTTGTTATTGCATTGCATAAGGGTCGAAAGCTGCATGGACCACAACTCATAGTTGGTCTCATCCATTTTTATGATGGGAGCCGAGCCCTTGAAGGCACCAGACGAAGAGAAGACGTTGCCCTTGTTCTCCAACATGATGAAAAAGAAGGCTGAAACGGAACTCGTCTGGGAAAGTAGATCGATCCGAGCGAGTCTACACGATCATATAGAGGATTGGTTGTACGTGTAGACTTGTACAACCATCCTCATCAATCCTCGAGCTGATTTTGGACGGAAAAGGTGAGTTAGTGATTTGAAATCATCTTTTCCGATCAAAATCAGACCGTTTTGGGCTGCTGTTCGATGGCAGAGGAGAAAAAAATCGCCATGGGGGCTGGCGGCTATGCCAGAGGGAATGGAGTGTGCTTGCGACAGCCCAGTGGCGGCACTTGGAGGTTCGTGTGGACCTGCTGCTATGCAGAGAGGGCTTTAACGGTGCCATGGTGGCTGGCATGCAAGGCGATGGCATACGAGGGGGGTCACGTTCACATGGTGGCGCGAAAGGTGGCCAACGATGGCGTGCAAGAGGAGAGGGCAGCGGTTGGGGGATAGGGTACGGTGGCGTACATGAAAACTTTGCTCTAGGACCATCACTCTTATACTATGTTGAGAAAAAAACAATGAATTGTTTTTTCATGAGGCCCTAGGGTTCTCTTATATAGAGGAGAAACATGTTGGATACATTACATAAAGTAGATGGAAAAAAAGAGAATACATAAAAGAAACTAAGATAGCTAATATCTTAACATAAGTATATGACGCTTTAATGAGAATTTATAGTAGAAACGTCTTCGCTCTTGATTTGAGAACTGTGTCCCTTTAATAGAAATGATAATTCAAATAATACACGACAAGATGAATGGAGCTATTCACCCTTCCTTTGACTTCGAGTCAATATCATCAATATAATACTTATAAGGTGCTTCCCCATCTTTGAAAATGCTCGTAATCTCTCTTCTTGCATCTTGTAACTTACACATGCAAAAGTCTTACCCAATCTCCTATCTCCATCAACAATGCGCAAAACATGGAGCAATTGAGAAAAGATCTTCAGTATCAAAGACACTTGAGTCCAAAATGAAGGACTCGGAATAATTGCTGAAGCAACTTCACCCTTCTTTGTCCTAGACCATTTACATTCTCTCCATTTGTTAGAAGAGAGTATAAGTCTTGACTTGTCTTTTTTGTCCATCACAGACTGTTATAGGTGAGATATGTAGTTGGAAATCTTTTCAGTCCTGACCTCATTGTCTTACCCTTTGCATAAATTGTCATATCAGACTCAATTGCTTGAGTGTACATGAAGGTAATTAATGTTCTTGCTTTTGTGATGACAGTTTTCACATTTGTCTCTTTGCTGATCTGTACTTTCATAAGATCAATGCAACTGCACACAAACTCTAGAAGATGCATGGGTACTTGGTCCTCAAGATTCTTCCCTCAACCATATTGGTAGATACATATCGGTCATAACTTGGACTACATTATCGGGTTCAACTTCCTCAATGAACTAATCCACTAAAGAAGCGATGTAGTCTGCGGCATGAGAATCTACAGACGAGTCAATAGAATTTAAGAAACTAGTCCTAAACTCACAACTGACACACATATTCATGATACTTTTTCCTCTCCTGTCTGTCCATGCATCTTTTATAATGGAACATCCAATAGTCTTCCAACAATCACGATGGCCTTGTAAGAACTCCTTTGTTTCATGAACTTGTTCCTTCAACAATGTCTTCGTAAGCCCGTAATATGATGGAGGCGTGTAACTCTCTTCCATAGTGCCCAAGTGCTTCACATATTTGAAGAAAAGAATCGCTTGTGACAACATTGAAAGGAATTCCACAATTATAGAAGTGCTTTGCCACATATGAGTTCGCATGTGCATGTTCCTCCTTGGCAAATGTATCCTTGATTGTGGATTGGCGAATAATCTCCATTGGCATATCTTCTACAGAAGTTCGAGACCTTCTCCCATGCCTCTCCATCGTTTAAGGATTGGTTAATCTTGATGGATTGGCTCTTGAAGGTCTTTCATCTTCACAATCTTCTCATTCCTTTTATTTTTTATTTCCTCCATGTAGTCTATTTATTTCCTTACATCAGAAGTCCTTTTGGGACATGCTGTTGTTTTGCATTTTATACTTGCTAAATGTTGTTTCATGCGATTTATCCCTCTAGTGACAACTTTCTCACATAAGCGACAAGTAACTCAGCTATGTTACTCGCGTTCACTGGAAAAGCATACTTTAATCCTGGATCATTAGAGCTGGGAAGAACAAAGAACTCCACCATCTCGTTCTGAGTAGCTTCAACATGATGATTACTTCTAGATGTAGGAGAAGAATCACTAATTAGATGGTTGTCTAGAAGCCATAATTACCTAACATTCAATCAAAGAAAATAATCAAAAATAGGTATTATTCAAATAAAGATCATTCAGATGTGTGAAAGTATCAAAGATAAGTAGACAATCCGACATCAAAACAAATAGACATAGTCATGTTGAATCTATCCTTGAAATCCAACATAAACAATAATTTTCCTTCACTTGATGTTGAATTTTAAGTCTATTCAACATTAACTACAATTGTTTAAAAATTATCTTTTCACCAAATCATGATTTCAAGATTTTTCACAACTCAATGTTCCATTACAATTAAATTGTGTGTATTGGAAACTTAGCATAAACTCCAAAAGGTTATTATGAATCCACAATAACTCTTAGATTCTCCTTTTCTTTTTTTCTTTCATTCTCTTTTGTAGAGACTATTCTCCTTTTCTTCTCTTTTGTAAAAACTCTTTACTATTTTATTTTAATATATTGGGGCGAACACCATCGAGTGTATCCCCCTTTCTTTGAGCGTAAAAAAAAAACTCTTAGATTCGATAATGATCAATATGGGTTTCATGACATCTTTTTTGGTAGGTGAATATGAGATGTAGTCACAATCCAATGTCAAAATATATAAAAACGTAACTAGGTTGAGAATCTTCATGATGGAGGTGGAGGAGCTTCACGATGGAGGCGGAGGAGCTTCGCACTGGAGGCTGAGGAGCTTCAAGCTGGAGGCAAGGCAGAGGAGCTTTAGACCCAATGACTATGTATGGTTTTGTCGAAGGGTTTGGTTGTTCTGGAGATGGGGTTTCGATAGAGAATCGAGCCTCGAGGGGTTCACTAGAGGCAGAGGAGGCTCGATAAGATTCGGATCTTGAAGATCAATCTTCGAATAAACTCAATAGGGGCTTTATCACCGTTTAATAGTGCATAAGCGACCGCATGGGCTACATATGCAGCCCGCATAGGCATAAGGCTGCATATGGCCACATTTAAGGAATGCGGTTTGCTAACCTGGCCGTAAAGGCATATGCATCCACACAGATCGATTTTCGTAACACTGGCTGCCACTAAATGCTCCTTCCTTTCGAAACCCTCGATACCCATTATAAACCCCTCGTTTCTCGGGCCTCCCTCGCTACTTGAGCTTCCTCCCTTCCAGCCTCCTCGTGTCGTGCTCATGCTAGGTCTGCATCGCCTTCACTGCAACGTTGCCTGAAGCTTCTCCTCCTCTCCTACTTGCGCTTCTCCTCCGATGAACTAAGGTTAGTTTTTTTATTTAACATATTATATTTTTAACTTGTTTATGTGTTTGATGTTCATTTGTTTATTCTTTATATGTTAGCACATGATGGGGAAATTCATGGCTTTGCCTTATGTCAGTATTTTATGCATGATAATGATGGATCTCGAGTTTGCAGAGTACCTAGCTTGTTATTTGTCCAAGTACCTTGACATTTAGTAATTATTCTATATTTTGTGTTCATAAAACAAAATATACATATGTTCTCAGTTCATTATTTTGACTTTCTTTGATAATATCTTTATTTTACGTTACCTTTTAATTAAGTACACTTCATGTAATGAGAATGCTATTGAATGTTTATACTTTATTCAATTGCTTGTACTTAATTATTAATTTATCATAGTATTGAAAATGTCTAAATTCTCCCTTGTGGGGGTTGTGCTAGGTAGTCGACAACCAACGTAAAAAATAGTTGAATCTTTCAAATCCCAGGTTTCAAATCCCACTCTTGCCGAGGTTGCGTTAGGTAGTCGATGGCCAACATAAAAAATAGTTGAATTTTTCAACATGGATGTGAGCAAGAATCCATGTAGCCGACCCTACTTATAATAGGAGAAGGCTTAGTTTTCAACATAGATTTGAGCAAGAATCCATGTAGCCGACCCTACTTATAGTGGGAGAAGGCTTTGCCCTTTTTTATTGAAAATGTCTAAATCTATGTAAATACATAAGAATATATGTATAAAAAATTGATATATTTAAAATAATAAAAAATTTAAATCTACTAAAGTTTGAGTAAATCCGATTAATTATGACTTACTGACTTTTGCAACATTGAGTAGGATGAAGGGCTAAGATTGAGTATATGGAGTGCACTTTTGATGGCACCAATGGTGAAGGAATCGAGGTGAAGATTGGTGACGATAACATTGAGAAGAGAGATTCTTTTAGATACTTGGGATCTATTTTGCAACATGATGGTGAAATTGATAGAGATGTTACGAGTAGAATGAATACAGGTTGGCTAAAGTGGAGGGGAACCTCTACTGTTCTCTATGATAAGAAAATTCCTTTGAAAATCAAAGGGAAGTTTTACAAAGAAGCCTTGAAACATGTTATGCTTTATGGATATGAATGTTGGCCTGTGAACCATAGGCATGTGTAGAGAATGGCAGTAGTAGAAACAAAAATGCTAAGGTGGATGTGTGGACACACATGCAAAGATCGGATTCAGAATGGTGCAATCAGAAGAAAAGTTGGTGTAGCTCCGATCGAAGATAAGATGCGAGAAAATCGCTCAAGGTGGTTTGGCCGTTGCAAAGGAGGTCAACTGATGCACCGATGAGGAGATGCGAGTTTTGGAATGTTGAGCCGGCTAAGAGAGGGTGAAGAAGGCCCAAGAGTGTTGGAATGAGACTATACGAAGGGATCTTAGTTTTTGGATCTAATCCCAAGAATGACCCAAAATAGATCTGAATGGAGACAAAGAATCCACATAGTCGACCCTACTTAATGTGGAAAAAGGCTTTGTTGTTGTTGTTCTACAGTGGCACCTACTGTGGTTCATTAATGGTAAAGGAAAAAGCATGGAAAACATGATGGTTCGTGTAATAGGTGTTGGAGTATAAGTTGTATGCGCCTATTGTGTTGTAGCAGGGTAAATGGATCATGGAGAAGATCCATTTACCCCCATCCAGTGTTTAGTCCCACATGGACCAGTGGTGGGACTTGGAGGCTCTGGGAAGGCTATATAAGGAGCCCCAGACCTCCTGTACTCATTGAGAAATTCTAATAGAATATCCGCCCCGTTGAGGGCTTCTCCTGTGGTTTCATCCCGCTCCTCACGGAGTAGGGTTCCACATAAAAATCTTTGTGTTCTTCGTGATTATTCTTCTTTATTATGTTATTCCGCTTCCGCTTTCTATTTTATAACATGGTATCAGAGCGGGTCGATTCTCGGAGAGTTTATGATTTTTTTTTGGTTCGAGATTCGAGATTCAGATCTACGGTTTCTATGAAAACCCTATTTTTGTTGTTAGAAGATTATTTTGAAGATTGTCGATGTATGATTCAAGTTCGAGTTTTTAGAGGGTCTTCTTTGAAACCCTAATCACGTAATTAGGGATCCAGTATGTTGCATGCCTTCATGTCCTTCCCGGCAGACTCTAATCTTGCACGCACTCCAAGCAGCAATGGCCGCACCACCGTTTGATTCCAGGTCGTGCTGCTCCACGCGGCCGCATCTCGCGGCACTCGTGCATTTCCAGATCCTCTAGGGGGGGCGCATCACTCTCACGCCCTAGTTCCAGGCCGCATCATGGCGGCGGCTGTCCTCTAGGCCGCATCACGACACGGTGCAACCCCCCCCTCGTGCGGAGCGTCGAAGCAGCGCTCACTGTTCCAGGCAGATTCTCCAGATCGGAGGCGACATTCCTTCTCTCTAGATCGGGCTCGGCAACATGACAAGCGACACCGCTGAAGGACTTCCTCATCTCCACCCTTGCCGTTGGCGACCCTACTCCTCGCCGCCTCGCACTCCGAAACAACGCGCGCGTCATCCCTTCAACCCCAGGCACCAAGCTCCCATTGAAGGCCCCCGCGACGGCGCGAGACCCTCCAGCAGGCTCCATCGAGCCCCATCAGGTTCCGCACAGCGCCCACAGGCGGCGACTCCTGCTCGCTCACAGGCGGCGACTCCGCCTCCCGCTCGTGCCGTGTCTCCTCCCCATCGCGCAGACGACGATGCACCGCCAACCCCTCTCCCAGTCGCGCGCGACCCCCTAGCGAGATTCCCAGGCAATCGTGACGGTGCCCCCAGGCGCGCGTGCCCTTTCCCCATCGAGGCGGCGGCATTTCAAGGGGGTTCCCAACACGGGAACCCTAAAGTAGCAGGCCCGTGACCTTTATTAAAGAAAAAAAAATATTTTTTTTTAGCCCAGTTGGGCGCCTGTACGAAGGGGGGATGTTTCCTTGTTTTCGGCCCAAGTGGGCCTTATGTACAAAAAAAAAGGGAGAGGTGGAGGAGGAGAAAGGGGGGAGGCTGCAACTTCAAAAAAAAAAAAGAAAAAAAAGAAAAAAAGGAGGCGCGTACAATAAATTAAAAAAAAAAAGCGAGAAGCCGTACGCATAGTAAAAAAAAATATTTTTGAAAGAGTCGCATACAAAGAAAAGTCGTATGCAATTTAAAAAAAAAAATGCAAGAAAAGCCGTAAAAAAAAATGAATGAAACGGCTTATAAAAAAAAAGGATGACGGCTTTAAAAAAAAATGAAAAAGCCGCAAGATTCATGTTCTTGTTGTTTACCCCCTATTTATCTTGTCTTCTACCAACTTTGTCGATGTCAATTTCCGACAAGTATGGGAGAAAGGGGGAGTATATATGTAGAGTCACAGGTCTATTCATATTCTCCAGATTCAGATACAGATTTCCAGGCCAGTGCACATTGTTCAGACTCTACGGTTCAGATCCAGGTTCAGACTCGACGATTGATTCCGAGTCTCAATTTCAGACACGCACAAGTGTGCGGTCATTTGTCAGATGAGCATAAGTTGCCATCTTTTGTCAGAGGTCCCCATCATTCTTCTAGTTGTCAGGCCAGAGTTTTCATGTGAGCCATAGGGACTCCAGAGTAGAGGACCATTCCCTATGCCATATGTTGGCAGGGTTTTTCATGTGGTATCATAGGTACACCAGAGCAGTGCACCATTCTCTGAGCCAGATGGGAGAGACCCAGTTCTCCGACGAGGAGACTCCAGGCGCAAGTTCAGACTCGATGGTCAGGTTCCGAGTCTTCAGTTGACTCACACTCCAGCCCGTTCGTCCTCCTCACCTGCACGACATGAGAAGCAACGTCCTCGACTGCAGCATGTGCGCGTTGGGTTGATATTGTCCATAGTGTCCTGTAGCGTGAGTTGAGTTTCTGTCTGTTTGTCCAAGCTGAGCATTGCATGCTCCAGCTTGAGGGGGAGTGTTGGAGTATAAGTTGTATGCGCCTATTGTGTTGTAGCAGGGTAAATGGATCATGGAGAAGATCCATTTACCCCCATCCAGTGTTTAGTCCCACATGGACCAGTGGTGGGACTTGGAGGCTCTGGGAAGGCTATATAAGGAGCCCCAGACCTCCTGTACTCATTGAGAAATTCTAATAGAATATCCGCCCCGTTGAGGGCTTCTCCTGTGGTTTCATCCCGCTCCTCACGGAGTAGGGTTCCACATAAAAATCTTTGTGTTCTTCGTGATTATTCTTCTTTATTATGTTATTCCGCTTCCGCTTTCTATTTTATAACAATAGGCATCCTGACTTCTCGAGAACGATTGATGCTTCTAGGCCAATGCTCAGGGACTTTGCATGCATTACTGAGGTTCTCTCGGATGGTTGGAGTCCATGATCTGATGTGAATACAACCGTCATCTCGGTCTCCGATTCGAGATAGTCCCTATGGCGGCGATCTCCAACTGGTGGTTGGCCAAGCCTCATTTAGATTTCTGGTCCATGTTTTGTCACCTCCCCTACTACTTGGAGTGGAGAGGCCTCATCTTCATGCCTGAGCCTGCTAGAGGCTATCATCGAGGAGAGGGACTTTCTGGTGGTGCCACCAAAGGAAGCATCGGCGAAAAATTCAGAAGTGGTAGATTCATTGTTGATTTTCTGAGATTTCAATTTTCAAATCTCCTCGAGATTGTGGGAAGATTTGGAACCATCGCCTCTTTTCTTGACGGGGATTAGGTTTTTTGCTCTCGATGTTAAATTAGGGGTTCTCACTGGTCTGGTGGTAGTGTAGTGTGTTTATTGCCAAAAGACCATGGTTTAAATCCCCCTTGTGGGGATTGTGTTAGGTAGTCAGTCGACAACCAACGTAAAAAATAGTCGAATCTTTAAGTATGGATTTGAGCAAAAATCCATGTAGCCGAACCTACTTATAATGGGAGAAGGCTTTGCCATTTTTTGTTATATTAGGGAAACTCACTGGGCGGTCGAGTTGATGTGATCTCGAACAATCCTATGTCGGATCTGGAGATCCGACCTGATGGACTTGGATCGATACCCCTCCTATGTCGTGACATGGATTCGAGCTCCAACAAAACTTTCACTCCTTCAGATCTGAGCCTGGCAACAAGCTATTCTCCTGTTGTGAACTTAACCTTGACACCTCAAATTTGGTGAGAGATCTGATTTGTGGAAAATCGACCTATAGATATATGCAAAGGCAGAAGTCAGACGCGTAGTCCTCTTCTATGCATGATGTAGATCCTCTCCCGTTGACGAGGATTGGAACCTCTGGCACATAGCCGCCAGTGGTTATGGGGAATGTACGTGAAAATACGAGGTTATCTGTCTGCAGATCAATGGCTTAGTTGGTAGGAGTGGTCCCTGTCGTAGGGAAAAAATGGTAAACCGATTAAGATTCTCTCGTGGCATATAAGGGTTCTGGACAATAAAAAAATGAGATCGACTGGATCTATTGTTGGGGGTGGCTTTGTATTATTCTGATGTTGCAGGAGATAAAGCTGCATGATTTTGACAGATCTCTTATGAAAATTGTTGGAAGGTCTAAATTTTAAGAATTCTGGGTGCTAGATGTTGTTGGTAGTGCGAGCGGTTGTATTATGGCCTTGGAAGCATGTGTGGGTTTCCTTTACAGTGGATTTGAATGGTAAATTTCTGTAGACGATGTTGTTGCAAAACTTGGTCTGTGCCTTCCAATGTTGCAATATTCGGTCGAATTTGCTTATTCTGTGGGGTGATCGAATAGAATATTGATATTCGATTCAACCCAAATATTACCGAATATTCAACCCAAATCTTCGGGTATTCAACCGTCCGTCAAACATTGCAATAGAGTGTTGATTGCAAAAATATATAAGAATATATATATATATATATATATAAACACAATTTTTATATTTCAAAATATATAAGTGAATAATTCCAAATATTTTTCCGAATACTGAACATTCTTTATTCAATGACCCCTCTGAGTGATTGCTGAATACTAACTTTTGCAACACTGGTGACTCCCTCTTGTTGGTGTCCTGTGTCTATAGGCCTATTGACCCCTTCTCAGCAGGCTGATCTATGGTTGGAGCTACATGAAGCAAGATATAATTTCCCCAATGAAACTTGGCAAGTCGGAGTTGACTTTAATGCGACCTTACTTTCCTCGGATGTCCCATGCCTTTGAGGGGGACATGATCCTGGATCTTGGAGTTGATTGACGATTTACATCTGGAAGTGGTAGACATTTTTAATACTCACTTCACCTGGCACAACTCTGGATTGTGGTCGAGAAGAGATCGATTATTAGCATCTGCCGAGATGCTTGAGTTGTTCCCATTGTCGTTAGCCTCCTCCTGGCCTCGGTCTTGATCGGATCACATGACTATGGTTTGGGAATTTAGGAGGCGATTATGCCTTGGTCATTCTTAGGTTTGAGAAATCTTGGCCTTGGTCTTGATTAGATTACATGCGTTTGGTTTGGGAATTTATGAGGCTATTATACCTCGGTCCTACTTTAGGTTTGAGAAATCTTGGTTGTTGGAAGAGCTATTCAGAGAGTCGGTTACTGAGCACTGGTCATTAGTTGAGTGCTCATGTTTATCTGCAATGCGGCTGGTAAAAATGCTGACCTCCCTTCGTAGTAGGCTCTATGACTTTCAAGGGTTTAAATATCCATTTTGGATATCGTATCAATACCATGTCGATATGATATTTCGTTGAAATCTCGACGACATTTCACCCATATCTCACAAGAGGGAGATCTGGGAGCGTAGACGGGGTCGACGTTCAACAATAGAGGCATATATTTCCATATCAAACTATGTTGAGGATGATAGAGATCTGGTTGTCTAGGAGCTTGAAGAGAGGGTTGGCTTCTAGAAAATCATATTGGGGGACAAAAAGTTGGTAACAAAGTGGAAACATCGATCCAAGCATATGGGGTAAGGAGGGAGATGCTAATACAAAATTAAATTACAGTGGTATGAAGCTGATGAGTCACATTATGAAAATTTGGGAACGCGTGATCAAAAGAAGGTTGAGGGAAGCTTCTATAGTAAAAGAAAACCAATTCAGATTCGTGCCGGGTCACTCAATTATTGAAGCCATCCACTTGCCAAGGAGAACAATGGAGATATATAGAGCTAAAAGGAAGAACCTCCATATGATTTTTATTTATTTGGAGAAGGCTTATGATTCTGTCCCACGAGAGATATTATGGAGAGTTTTGGAGAAGAGACAAGTACCTGTCCTATACACTAACCTCATAAAAGATATGCATGATAGGGTTTCATCTTGTGTAAGGATACAATCGGGAAAGACTGACTATTTTGACATCAACATTGGTCTGCATCAAGGTTCATCTTTGAGTCCATTCCTTTTTACTTTGATTATGGACTAGTTGACAAGTCACATTCAAGATGAGATACCTTAGTATATGTTATTCACCGATGATATTGCGTTGATTGATGGGACTAGAGATGGAGTAAACGAGAAGATTGAGGTCTGGAGACATGCATCGGAGACTAAATGATTTCATATAAGTAGGGCTAAGATTGAGTATATGGAGTGTATATTTGATGTAAGCAATGGTGAAGGAATCGAGGTGAAGATTGGTGACGATAACATTCACAAGAGAGATTATATTATATACTTGGGATCTATTTTCCAACATGATGGGGAAATTGATGGAGATGTTACAAATACATACTGGCTAAAGTGGAGAGGAGTCTCTACTGTTCTATGTGATAAGAAAATTCCTTTAAAACCAAAGGAAAGTTTTACAAAGCAGACGTAAGACCTGCTATGCTCTATGGATATGAATGTTGGCTTGTGAACCATAGACGTGCAGAGAATGACAATCACATAAATGAAAATGCTAAGGTAGATGTGTGGACACATACATACAAAAACACACACACACACAAGATCGGATTTGTAATGATGCACTCAGAAGGAAAGTTGGTATAGCTCTGACGAGGATTAGACATGAAAAAACTGCTTTAGGTGGTTTGACCATTTGGAAATGAGGTCAGTTGATGCACCAGTGAGGAGATGTGTGTTTTGGGATGTTGAGCTGGCTAAGAGAGGGCGAGGAAGGCCCAAGAAGTATTGTAATGAGACTATTCGAAAGATCTTAGTTTTTTGGATTTAAGCCCGAGAATGAAGATAGGTCTGAATGGAGGTAAAGAATCCATGTAGCTGACCCTACTTAATGTGATGAAGGCTTTGTTGTTGTTGACGTTGTTGAATTCTTAAGTGTCACTATTAATCATGGAATCACCATAATTGTCAAAATTCCATATATATACATACCTTATTGAGTACTTTTATTTTGGATTCTTTTTAATTGATGACCATATTTGTATAAAAATATATGAATATATGTATTAAAATAACTTTTTTATTTAAAATGATTAAAAATACAAATTTGAATAATCCTGAATAGCTGCCAGAATCGATTATTCTTTATTCAGTGACCCCTCCGAATGAGTACCGAATATCGACTTCTGCAACATTGGGTGAAAGTTGTGTTGGAAGTCATGGCCAAGTTTACGGTTGGCAATGCTGGTTTTGACACGATAAACAGAGATCTTTTGTTTCTGCTGCCAACGAAGGAAGCATCTGAACATGTTGAGGATTTCCGCCATATTGCTCTCTCCAATGCTATTTGCTTGATTGTTGCTAAGGTCCTAGCAAACAGAGTTAACATGTTCTGAATGTTATCATTTCCCTTTTCCAATCCACTTTCATTCCTGGGAGACAAATCAGGGGTAACATAACAATGGATGCATATATCATCACAAACTGGATCAACCGGGCTCCTATGGAAGATAGATTTCTCTAAGGCTTATGATATGGTGGACTATCGCCTTTTGTGGTATATATTGACAAGACACGAGTTTCTAGATATCTGGATTTTGTAGATGAGAAGATGTGTTACTACATCTTATTCGATGCTCATAAATGGGAGACATGAAGGAGATTTTTTCCAGCCTTAGCATAGGGTTCACCATGTCATTTCCCCTTTCCAATCCACTTTCATTCCTGGGAGACAAATCAGGGATAACATAACAATGGCTACATAGATCATCACATACTGGATCGACTGGCTCCTCTGGAAGATAGATTTCTCTAAGGCTTATGATATGGTGGACCGTCGCCTTTTCTGGTATACATTGACAAGACACGAGTTTCCAGATATCTGGATTTTATAGATGAGGAGATGTATTACTACATCTTATTCGATGCTCATAAATGGGAGACCTGAAAGGGGTTTTCTAGCCTTAGCATGGGGTTCGCCAAGGCTGCCCTCTGGCTCCTATGCTTTTTATTCTCTCTACAGATGTTCTTGCATGTATGGCATCTCGAATAACCTAATATGAGGTCACAACATTCTATGCTCTTGGTGATATCTCCATTCCTTTATTTCAGTGTGTGGACGACACTAAATTTTTTTGTTGAAAGGGGGAGGGATGAAGCACTAGGATTGGCAACAATTGTAGAGATTCTTGGGGATTTGTCTGGACTAAAGTAAGGTTGCATAAATCAGTAGTCGATACTGGGTCGACCATGTCACTGACTAGGGATTAATCGACAGTTGGGCGACTAATCGGATTTAGTCAGTCTTTAGTCGATTTTGATTTTTTAATTATTTTAACTATATAAATCATTTTGTCACATATATTCTTATATATTTACATACATTTTCTATATTATCATAATGTAATAAAAGAAGTAATTGAATTTAAATTAAATATTGAGCATATTAGAATTAGTTTGCTTAAAAAAAATAAAAATATTGTTTCTTCATGCAAAAATCGGACGACTAATCGGGTCGAGTAGTCGGCTTATCGACAATTGATCAATTAGTCAACAATTAGTCGACCAACCCATCGACTCGACTAGTAGGGTTAGTTGATTGACTTTTAGAGCTATCGAGTTAAGCTCAATAGAAACAAGTCCACTACGGATCCTTTTGGTCTTTCGGAGGATGATGCGGTACTTGGGTTAGACACGACCTAGTGGATCCCTCTCGATTCGCTACTTGGGTTCACTTCTGACTCATGGGAGTCTGCGAATGGCAGATTGGGTAGGATGGTTCAGGTTTTCATCTAGTGGATTGGGATACAGTAACACTACTTAAGGATGAGTAGGAAAGCTCATGCTTGAGTTGATGAACAAAGCCCTTATGCTAATGTGAATCGTCGGGATTTGGGAGGACAACTAGGAACTTTGCTACAAGTTCATTCATGGCTAACGTGGATCGTTAGGGTTTGAGAGGACAACTAGTAACTTTGCTGCGGACTCATTTGTGGCTACGGTATTCATGTTTAGGCTGATCTGGTGCATCACCATTCTTCTTTACTTTGGCCTTGTGAAAAGGTATTTGTTCTTTGATGCCACGTTTCCCAGAGGGTTTTCCTCAAATTTTTTAAGATGGTTGCTCTTTTGCCTTCTAGACGACAATTTGGACAAATAAAGGGACATCAGAATCTCCCTCTCCACGCCTTTTTGCGAAACATTAGACATGAAGCTACTATGTCAGACTATCGACAAGATGAATTTGGATGCCACTTTCCGTACGGATCTTTCTAATAAATGCATTTAAGAACTCATGCATGTTGCAGCTATAGGACTCAGTTCTTTTGGTGTTCCATGTGAGAGAAGGGACCATTATATATGGAGAGATGGGGATATCTCTATGAGACAAGACATATAGATCCATTGACAGAACTCCAAGATTGATGCCCATGAATCTGGTTCGTGATTGTGGTTTTGTTTTGGGACGTGAAGATTCCGTCGCACATTAAGTTTTTCTTATGGTTGGACGTGAAGGATGTCCAAGTTGTAGATGCCAGAGACAAGGGTTTGCAGAAATAAATGTGGCTCCAGCAAGCAGGGTTATCCGAGACATCAAGATAATAGAGTTCATGTCTCTCATAACCACTGCCAAAAATCTGTTTAAGTCTGAGTATCATGGAAGTGGCAATGTTGCTGATCAAAGATAACCTGGCATTTTAGCTCCATGCTTAATTTATGAACATATAACATACTTAGAGGAAATTTTGGAGCAAAATATGCACCCGATAATTTCGGTTTGGAGGAGAAATCTATTTGCTATTAGTAGTAACGTGAAAAAGAATCAATTTGCTAGTTTAACTAATATCACAGAAGTAGATGGCTGAGAAGAAGAAAACGAGCTGTCATCGTTAGTCAGATGATTTAAGGCCCTTGAATCAATAATTTATTGACGAGTGGGAGTGGATATAATATTAGCCATAGTGTAGCAAGTCCAGCAGATATAGCATGAGATGTATATGGTTGGCCGAGTTTGAGTCATATGCCTATAGTCATTTCTATGCTACCAATATCAAACCAGAATTGCAGCAATCATAATCTCTTGGTGTATAGATGTATTTGGACTGCTACTACACTAGATTCTTTGCGCATGTCTCAAGATGTTGCAGACACCAGACATAATTCCCTATTGCACTGAATCTCCATATAACAGATAGTTTCCCAAACCCGGGATCAGCATTTGCAAACTTGGTGAGCTCCTCAGACTTGGACTTAAGGAATTAGATAATCACTCTAATCAGAGATATTTAAATCTATGTATTTAAATCCTGCAGACTCATAAAACTCAGTATTTATACATTTAAATCGAATTATCTAAATAGATGAACTCAGCAAACTTAGCAGATTGTCAATGGCGGAGCAATGATTTCCAGGACTTAGTAGATATTTAACTTAGAACAATAATTTCGAGAACTCATTGCTCCATGAATCTGAACAATAAACAGAGATCTTTAGTGGTGCAGCCAGGTGCGCAGATCTCTCTACAGACCTTGGCTTGGCGCAGCAGCGGCACCGAGATCACACAACACCTCCAGGTAGGCTGCAGATACATGCGATACAACAATATATGTTCCAGTAACTTGAGCTACAGTTATGTGCTACAATAGCTCGTGCCATGGATTCTTGAGATGATTCTGGTGATGTAGAAGAAAGGGACTGATGTGGAGGGGCTAGGTTTTTGGGCAAGAGAGGCCAAGAGTTCTCGTGTAGGATCGTCGCTATGATACCATGTGGAAAACACAATGTGATGGAATGAAATGATTTATTCAGAGGCAAGGTTGCAAAAGTCGGTAGTCGGTACTCGGTCGGTCGGGTCACTGACTAAGGATTAATCGGTAGTCGGGCGATTAATCGTATTTAGTCGGACTTTAATCGGTTTTGATTTTTTAAATATACAAGCCATTTTTATACATATATTATAATATATTTACATAAATTTATATATTTTTTTACTATCATAATGAATCAAAAGAAGTAATTGAATTTAAATAAAACATTAACCGTATTAGAATATGTTTGATTTTAAAAAATTAAGAAAATATCGTATCTCCAAGCAAAAATAGGTTGACTAGTGGATTTAGTCGGAATTAGTCGGTACTCGGTCGGCCACCCCACTGACTAGACTAGTCGGACCTACTAGTCGGGCTAGTCGGGTGACTTTTACAACATTGCTCAAACATCCCACGAAGTGATGTATATAAGGAGTGGAATGGGCGTCTATTTTGCTTAGTGGTGAATATATCATGCTGTAGCTGTAGGATCTTCGTCTCATTTTGGGCTTGTGAATAGGTATCAGCAAGAATGTCCCACATTGACTTGGCTGTGGGTTGATGAAGTATGTCATTGGCAATCTCCAGTGCCAATGTGCCTGACAGCCACACCTTGGCATAAGCATCATCTGCCTCCCATGAGGCATTGACTCCAGTCTTCTCGGCCGGTTCTTCCTCGGTAAGAATGTGTTTCTTACCTATAGACTTCATCATACTCATGAACTGCATAGCCCACAGTTCATAGTTGGTCCCGTCCATCTTTACTATGGGCGTAGGACCTCTAAAGGCGCCCATGGAGGGAATGCCGGCCTTGCTTTCTGACATGATGGCTCGAGAAGACTAGTGATGAAGATAACACACCGTGTTATCTACCTTGACATAGAGAGAGTCGATTGCATATGCAAATTTATGCAATCGCTCTAATATAGAATGAGATGACAACGAGCTTCCTAGCAGCCAACAACAAGAAGGGGGTTCGCCGAGGGCCGCTAGGGGTTGGTGGCGGGACTGGTGGCGGGTTGAGGGTCGCACGGGCCTAGGGGCTGGTCGCCGAGGGCTGTTAGGGTGGCACTGGCTGCCGTAGGGGGCGGCGTTGGAAGCCGTTGAGGCGGCGCTGGTTGCTGCAGGGGGTAGGGGGCGACGCTGGGAGCCCCGGGCTGGGGCTGGGAACCGCAGGAGGCGGCACTGGGCGCAGAAGGCAACACTGGTCGGAGGGGCGACGTGGAGAGGCGAGATGGTGGAGGGGCTAGGGTTAGGGTTTCGGAGCTTCGGTCTAGGACCGCTGCTCTGATACCATGTTGGGAGAAAACTTTTTCATAGTTTATTCCATAACCCTAAGCTCTCTTATATAGGAGAGGAGCCTATGGGTAAATTACATGAGTCGTACATAAGTAGAAAGAAAATAAAGAAACGATACATAAAGTATAAATAATATATCGCTACAGATGTGAAGATTGATGACGATAACATTCAGAAGAGAGATTCTTTTAGATATCTGGGATCTATTTTGCAACATGATGGGGAAATTGATGGAGATGTTACTAATAGAATAAATGCAGGCTGGCTAAAGTGGAGAGGAGCCTCTGTTGTTCTCTGTGATAAGAAAATTCCTTTAAAAATTAAAGGAAAGGTTTACAAAGCATCCGTGAGACCCGCTATGCTCTATAGATATGAATGTTGGCATGTGAACCATACACATGTGCAAAGAATAATTGTAGCAGAAATGAAAATGCTAAGGTGGATGTGTGGACACAGACGTAAAGATCGGATTCGGAATAATGCAATCAGAAAGGAAGTTGGTGTTGCTCCGATCGAGGATAAGATGCGAGAAAACCGCTTAAAATGGTTTGGCCATTTGCAAAGAAGATCAGTTCATGCACCAATTAGGAGATGTGAATGTTGGGATGTTGAGCTGGCTAAGAGAGGGCGAGGACGGCCTAATAAGTGTTGGAAAGAGACTATAACAAAGGGATCTTAGTTTTTTGGATATAAGCCCGGGATTGACCCAAGATAGATCTAAATGGAGGCGAAGAATCCATGTAGCCGACCCTACTTAATTGTGGGAAAAGGCTTTGTTGTTGTTGTTACCTTTTTGCACATATCAACAGTTGATTACTGGATTGTCCGTTCAACATGTGTTTGAGAAAAAAGTTTTTTTTTGAAGGGTTTTGTTCTTGCAGGAACCTAATCAACCCGAGTGTCAATCCTCCATTATGAAAATGTAGGGGGTTTTTTAAGGGTATCAAGGGCTGTTGGAACTTGGAAGTATCCAGGGGAACAGAACGAAGTTTATCTTTAAGGTGGAAATTTGGTCGAGAAATACAGTTGAACATCTTCCCCATCAAGGTTGCAGAAGTCGGCAGTCGGTACTCGGTCGGCGGGGTCACTGACTAAGGATTAATCGGCAGTCGGGAGAGTAATCGGATTTAGTCGGGCATTAGTCGGTTTTGAATTTTTTATTTATTTTAAATATAAAATTCAATATTTAATACATATACTCGTATATATTCGTATATTTAGCAGTTTTAATATTTTTAAGAGATTAAAAGATATAGCAAGAGAAGAAAAAACAAAGAAATTGTACAAGGGGAAAGATTATCATAATAAACAGCGTTTCATTCTCTCCCAACAGTACACAATGGTAACATGATTAATCATGAGGCTTCTATTACTTTAGTCTTCTTTTCCCGCCAATGTCAAACTTTTATAAGCAACATCGGGACAGTTGTAACTTAAGCTCTTAGTTGGTCATCCTAATGTGAACATGAAGCCTC
Source organism: Ottelia alismoides (assembly GCA_037367405.1). Classification (NCBI taxonomy): domain Eukaryota; kingdom Viridiplantae; phylum Streptophyta; class Magnoliopsida; order Alismatales; family Hydrocharitaceae; genus Ottelia; species Ottelia alismoides. The sequence continues at coordinate 114,943 of JAZKJV010000281.1, read as the reverse complement.
GGAAATGAAGATTAAGGATTCACTTTACTGTTTGTGGCAATCATTCAACTTCTTCATCAAAAATGATACAAAGCATTTTCTGGGGAGTGCACAGATTCTTAGTATAATATGCAATCATCATACTTTTTCATAATGCAGAACAGACTGCATCACATTGGTACCACAAAAATGCGTCAAAAGCATAAAAGGACTATGCTTGTCTAAATGATGGTACTTAATCCGTTCATCCACAACTTCAATGCAAATTAGTAAGAAAGCAAGTAATAACATCTAAGATCAAGCTTAGTAAAGAAAATCAAAGTAATAGCATCTAAGATCAAGCAGTAAAATATAAAACCAAGCAAGAAAAAATAGAAAAAATAAATAAACCTAACCAAGTAGTTGGAGGTCGGAGAACACGAATGAGGGGGTAGTAGAGGACCAACATCAAAAGCAGTTGTCGTCTAGGTGCTGGCAACGCGGAGGAGGGGGCAACGACGCGACGAAGGCGACAACGGGGCATGTTCGAGGAGGCGGCGACACGAAAGAGGGAGATCCTGGGCAGGGGGTTCGGGGGAGAGGTTCGAACGAAGGGGTACTAGGGTTACTGTTAGACAGTAACCCTTAAATCCATATAAGCATGTTATCGGGTTTCCCATCAAAGCAGATTATCTAATTTCCCTATGCAAAAGTCGGTCGCCTAGTCGGCCGACTACTCGCCCGTTTAGTCGGGTTAGACCGACTATAGGCCGACTTGGCCTAGTCGAGTCGGGTACCCCCCCCCCCCCCCCCCCCCCGACTCGACTAGTCGGCCGACTTTTACAACACTGTTCAGAGGGGTAAGGTTTCTTATATATAGTGACACCCTACAACACAAATCACATGAATAAGGAAAATACAATAAAGTCCTTAATATGAATTACTAGAAAAAGAAAGAGCAAATATAGATGATTGTAGCATGGCCTCAAATTTTAGCGAAATTCAGTCGAATTTCTATCGAATATCGGTATCCTGTCGAAATCGAAATTCGACCGAAATGGCCGAAATATGGGGGCTCTAATACAAAAAATGACCGAAATTTCGATCGAATTTCCACCGAAATTTCGATCGAATTTCCACCGAAATTCGACCAAAATTCTGTTTCGGTCGTTCACCGAAATGGTGACCGAAACCGACATTTAGGGCCTTGGATTGTATAATGTCTAATTATAACGGCAATAGTGGTCAAGAGAGAGAATGTAGACTAGAAGTGACTATATAAAAGGTAAATCTAATCTTTATATGAATAGATCGCTTAGGCCTGCATTAGTGCATAGGTCTTCCTATGAGTTGGAGGATGGATTTAGTTTGCATAGCCCTCATGTATGACAAAGGAATAGAAGTTATATATTGACTAATAGAGTTTACTCCAAAAATAGCTACGTAAAAGAGAATTCTTCGTTTTGAAAATAATCAAAGTAAATTTCTCAAGATGGCTCAAAACCTAGGGAATTGGGAACCTGGTTAATGTTTAGAAAATTTTCAGAAATGTTTGGCTACTACGGATGGTTGTGGTGGCACTACTAATGTTCCTATAAATCATATATATTGAAAGGAAAGAAGGTTTGAATCAGTCTTTTCTGAAAGGAAAGGTGTGATGTCGAGGAGATGCCAACCTGTAAATCATATATATTGAACACCCACAGTCTTCTCATTTTTATTTACTAACAACCCTGTTGTGGTTTGGGTTACTGCTTCATTGATTTCGTATGGATACATGTGTGCCTTACATCAAAAAAAGTTGATGCTAAGCTATAGCCAACATGGCCTCGAAGAAAAGCAAAGTATAGCTAATATTATGGTGACATTGTCTCGAAGAAAACTTGGTCTTCTCTCATTTGAGAACCAACTGAATCAAAATTAAACCCTTCCCCTTATGTTGAGAAGGTTTATACGGATTTGTCATTTCTTATGAATCTATCAGATGTTCAGCTAAGTCAAATAATAATATTTTTTTCTTCAAGGGGACCTAGTAGTTAGTACAATAGTAAAAGTGGCCGATGTGACTAGAGGCCATGGATTCGAGTCATGGAAATTTTCTTGTATGCAAAAGATGTGGAGCACAATGGGGTGATGTGATTTTACAATTGTGATTGGGGTTTGTGTGTGTCATTGCGACTCTGTTTACTGAATATGGATGGTTTTTATTCTCTAGTAATCGTCCTTTTGCTTTTCAAAAACAAATGCAAGGTATAGGTCATAGCTGTGTGCAATGGACCAAGTTGTTTGATCCTTCTCTGGACACCATAAAGTCAGGCTGATTATTTTTGATATTTGGTATTATTTTTCCAGATTTATTTTGAATTAAATTAAAAGTAAGATGTATAATGTTGATTGTCGTTCTATAAGGATATATATTATACATTTTATTTTTAAATGATAACAAAATACTAAATCAAGTATTTCCTGTTAGATTTTACCCAAATGATACTTTATTGACACTTTCAAACATAACCTTGATCATAAATGAATCTAAACTGATTCTTCGATACATTAAAGCTAGTAACAACCTCCTTTCAATTACTCTTTCCCACTTCTTTATATGATACCTATGTAATTTGCATAGTTTTATAAGCGTCTTGATTTTTATGCAGTCATTTGGCGTTTTCTTATTTTTGTTACTGTCTTACTTTGATCTTGTATACGTGTATCCACATAGTTTTTCTCTTATTATTTGATATTTTCTTGCTTTGTCCATGGCAAGCAAAAAGCTGTCAAATGATCAAATAATTGCCTTTTTATATACTGCACTACCTCCATACCATTCAATTCATGTGGGTGTAATAAATTGATGAGCGATACAAACATGCTGGTGTAATAAAGCGTAATTGAATGGAGGTAGGTATAAGTTAAAAGATTGGAGAACCAGTTCGAGTTCAGTTTCATGTATGGTAATTCCATAACTGAGGCCAGACACCTCTCGATGCTTAGGTATGTCAATAAATGAGATCACATACCTTATGAGGCATTTGATGGTTGTCATTTGTGTCTTCCCTTTCAGACCAATAAGTGCAGAAAATTGCTTTATGGATCATGTTACAGGGTGTGTTAAAGCTTTGTATGCAGCCTGAATGTGTTCCCATCTGTAGTGTGTTATGTGACGTGTCTTGTAAGTTCTCTTAATTTTAAACGTACCATGGATGTGTACTCATTATGGATAGTTGTCCTTTGTGTCTTCAAAAAAGGAAAGGACCTTCATATGCCCTTTATGGATTTTAATAGGGCTTGTGATTGTGTATGAAGATAAGTCGTGGCGAATACTACAGATGCATGTTTTGTACATTGACTTGATAAGATATATGCATGACCAAGCAATAGCTTGTGCGAAACATCCAACTGGGATGTTAGTCTGCATCAAGGATCAATTTTTTTTGACTTCGTTATGCACGAATTAGTGAGGCATGAGTAAGCATGGCTTTATACATGCTTGCATTTGATTTATTTTATGGACGGGATAAGATGTGGAGCCAACTGGAGGCTTTGAGCATAGGAGGGAGATTATGGATGGTAAGGGTTTTCACAAACTAGAGAGAATGGAATTATAGAAAACAAGTTTGATGACGAGCAGTCATAGATGCAATATATGTAACACTTGTAGTTCATTGTATTATACATTTTCAAATACTTGGGTGTAGTGGGATGGATGGATTGGATTTATGGAGGCATCACTCACTGAATTAACGTAAGGTAGTTGAAATTAAGAGAAGTTATATGTATTCTTCGATAAAAAAGATATCTGAAGAGAAATGGTAGATACTATAAAGCGACATGGTGATGTAATTCTTTCACTGAGCTCTGGACAGCATAAACATGCACAGAAAGTCCATAACTGAGGTGGAGATGACCCATCTAATGAATGCCACTTAAAGGTAATTGGATTTGCGACGTGTCATAAAGAAAAGGTTGATGTGGCACTAATGGGAGATAAAATGAGGAAAACTCGTAACAAGGTGGATTTGGGTTCGAAGTTACGTGAAGTTAGATGGAAGAACATGGTAAGAGGGGATGGGGGAGGGCAATGAAATGTTGGGAGGGAAGTATTGAGAAAGATATGGCATTTTTTGATCCAAGGCGGGTGCATCCTTCAAAAAGATCTACTTGAAAAATTGAAAGCAATGAATCCATGTAGTAAATCCCACTTAAATAGGACAAAGCTTTTTACTTTCTGTCAATACTTGTCAGTGATATGTACTGGTCAAGTGAACCCGGGATTCAATCAACCCCGAAAGTTATATCTGCTATCTGCTTATGAAAAACTCACAGAAACATTTTTTTTTCTGTTGTTACCGAGGATCCTTATTAGTCGTCAAAATTTTTTCCTTCAACTTCAATGCACCTTGTCTAAAGCCCTTCACTCTCCTACCTTCCCTTAACTAGTTTGGAAAAAGATCTTAGTTCTCCTTGGACATACATCTTATTTGAGCAAATATCCTATATGCATATGCAGTGACACATAAAGTTAGGTTCATCTGGAATCAAATGGACAGGAGTGAACTTAAGATGATATAAATTAAGGACAATCGGGATTAAACTGGTTTATACTATTTCTTACTGTTGCCATATTTCCTGTGAGAGATCTTTCCTATAGTTTTGAGAACCGGGGGCTGTATTTCTGGTTATATAACTACTTGCTTATCTTAATATCAGCCATTGGCAGTCAAATTGATCAATCTTTGTACTTTGTAGTTGTCACTTGTGATGGTGCGCACCCCATTCAAAACCATATTTCTAGATTATGTCATATTGATCCTGATGGTTTTCGTGTATCAATGCAGGTTGATACCGGATTACGCAGCCCCTAGCGTCTACTTTTAATAAACTTCCAGGATTGTAGAGCAGCGCCAAGAGTTTTGTGTATAGATACGGGCGTATGTACATCTATCCATTTGTTGAGCTGGTGTTTCATATCGTAGTCCTTGAGAGTTAGTCATGAGATATTCAGATTCATTGTAGCAGTTGGCAATGCGATGTTTGCTGCACGGATGTAACAACCATGTGCATGCTATTATGCTTCAAAAGGCGGTGTGACACAAGATTTAAGCCTGTTGTCACAACCCCTCAACTTTTTTTGTGTGTTTGATGAATCCACTATGTTTGTAAATCTTACCCTTGATGTTCAACAGCAAGAGACGACACATGACCTGGTTTCGTGTTAATCGGTCTACGCATTTGGATTGGAGATTGTTATTGATCAGCTCCACCCATTCGGCATCCTCTTCATAGTGGAACCTTTTTTTGACAACATCAGGATGCTGCGTCGACCCTGTAAATTCTTTTGAAGGACGATCCTTAATTTCGCAACAAAACACTTCCTGTGTCATGTAGCATGAAATGGGTGATACGATGACAATGTTCTTATGTCTCTCTATTTGACGTATGAGAATGCAAGCACTGAAGCCTTTGTCTATGTGATATCTTTTTTGAGTGGTAAGTAAGATTCTATTGATGATGTAAAGTGGTTACATTAGAGTGTTTTCCCCTCCCACAAAAATCCAAAATAGGGAGGGGAAGTTACAAAAAAAGAAAACAAAAAAAATGTGCAAATTCAGCGTCCTAGAAGCAAGCTTTCATCACAAAGAAGAAGCTGAGTTTGATCAATTGGAAAGTATCTTCAAATCTTCTATAATATGCTTCGCAGTGACTCTAGCAGGCGCACGAGAGGTATTAGTCTAGCGGAGGTTATGCCCTCTCCAGATCCACCACGAAGCTACAACTAAACTGGTTCTTGGTCTTTAAAGCAAGGCTAGCATCCTACCCATGAATCATTCTTTCCCAGTTAAGAGCAACATTTGTTACCGTCCCAGTAGCGAAAGAGGGTAAATTTAAGGCAGTACATGTTTGTTCCCAAACATCCCACGAGTAGAGATATTGCTAGAACAAGTGGTCCCTAGATTCGAGAGTGTCCACATAGCAAACAATCCGAGCATAAACCAAACCTTTGTCTAGTGGGGATTTTGTTTCTACCGCTCTATAAGAATAACACTTGTTCTTGGGAGCTGTCGAAGAGCATCAAATCTCTCTCCACCAATCATTCATGGTTCCCCTTGTCTGTGTGATATTGGTTTTTAAAAAAGATGCAATCCACCTGACATGTCTTCGTCGATATCTCTCATCATTACGAACTGCTTAATTGAAGTTTACATAAACGAGATTGTGCTGATATGTTTGGATCGTTCTGCATAATTGTAATCTAATTAAATTTCATGTTAAATATTGCAACCTATAAAATTTTAATTAAATAATATGGCTTTTACCATTGAAAATACAATTTCCCGCATGTAAGAATTGTAATATTTTGTGGAATAATCTGATTACAAGCGCTGTGAGATTAAACCGCGTAATTATATTAAATTAAAGGCTCCAAGCGGGCCATGTTTCACTTTAGGCCCCAGGCAATGCTGATTGTCAAGTCGAAGAATTACGAGACATTACAGTTGGGCCCTTTGTTCCTCAGCACATATATAATCGTCTAGCTGTCCATTACACCTGATGATTAATCTGATAATTACGTACTTAGGGTGCGTTCGGTTCGGGAATAAGCAGGAATAAGGATGGGGAATAAGGAGAATAAGAATTTATTCTTTGTTCGGCTGGAGGATAGGAATAAGGAGAATAAGGAGAAATAAAGGTAGGTAAGGTGGGATAAAGATAGGAATAAGAGTGAAATAAGATGAAATAATGGAGAATAGTTGTACCACTGGGAACCGTGTCAGGAGGAGAATTGACCCCTTATTTCATGGTCTATTCTCCAACCAAACATAGCCTTAAGGTCGTCAACAACTTCCATAAGAATTTTTAAAGAGCAATCTCAAAGTGCACAAAAGCATGGAAATTCAAGATCGCGTGCATGCTGAACGTGCTTAAGCAACTGAGGGGTGTTCGTTGGAGTTACCTTCCAAAACTCAAATCTTTAACCTCCTTGTAGGGTCCACTAAAGTCAAATCTCTCTTTTATTTAATACATCGACTAATTCAATTTTTTTTATCCATTTCAACAAAAAAATATTATATCATCATATCATCTAAAAATTATAAAATAGTCAAGTTCTACTTACTTTTTCAAGTTTCAAAACACATTGGGGTCTGTTTGATCACCGAGCTATCATGAGGTAACTCGATTTACTCTCATCAATTCATGGGTTGGAATTCCATCACAAATCAATGTGTCATTCCATCATATTCCTTATTCTAATCTTCTTTAACCCTCATAACCAAATAGCTACTATTCACGTAGAGTGCATTCGTTTAGGGGGTTACCCCTCACTTTGGGTGGGTAAACCCCCCCCCCCCCCCCCCAAAACCCTCACTTTTAACCCACTAATGGGGCCCACTCCCTTCCCATCAAAAAAATTATATATTATACCATCATATCATCTAAAAATCATAAAATACTCAACTTCTACTCATTATTCCAAACTTCAATACAATCACATCACAACAACCACCCACTTTTTCAAATTTCAATACAATCATATCATAATAACCACCAACTTTTTCAAATTCCAATACAATCACATCACACAAACCCTCCCAACCCTTAACCCACCGACCAAACACAAAAAAACACAAAACTGGATTATCCACCCCTGGATAACCCACGAACCAAACACACCTGTAAGGTTATCCAACCAATCCTAGTAACCAAACAGACGTTGAAAGTGTGAAAAAAACTCACAAATATTTTTTATTATAAAAAATCTCGAGCCTTTTTTATTAGAAGATATCTGTAAAGCCTGGTATTATCTAGAATCTTGTCGTGCTGCATCTGATGACAGGAGTTCCGTATCAATTAATGATGGCAGCAAATTGAATAGATTAGTTATGGTGTTGTCATGTGGTGGTACCATCTTCCTCCTCCTCTCTTTCCGGTACAGATTTGATGTGTGATTATTCTAACTAGAATATTATATCAATCCATTGGGCTTTGGTTCTTCTAGATGTCTGAGCTGTCACGCAGCCGCCAGTTTTGATGTCCGCATAACTAAAATTAAGAACCGAAACGAAGGGGGCATCACATCACATCACATCACACCATATGGTCGAGCCGACGTCCTTTTGGACTGGAAGGGAGTGGTTCAATCACAAAAGTTTTTTCCTGATTTTTTTATTTTGAAATGAAATCAATCTTAGGAACATAAAATACGTTGCTATGTAAGAATAAATACGATGGATGTGTCTAACATCTTGCTCCGTTTGGAGTATAGACTCAAATTTCGATGAAATTCGATTGGATTTCAAATTCGACAAGTTGTCGAAATTCGACTGAAATAACTGAAATGATCAAAATATGAGAGGTTTCAGTACAAAAATGAGTGAAATTTCCATCATATTCGATCGAAAATTCGTTTCGGTCAGTCACCAAAAATGGTAACGGAAACCAACATTTAGAGTCTTGGTTTGGAATAAGGATAAGTATACGAATTAAGATCTTCTTCGTTAGAACAAAATAACATTATTTTCTCACCTCCTCGACCATCTCAAAGATATCCTCTCTTTGTGCTGATTTCTTATGGGATTACAAGAGACACGACATTGCTTGGATGGATGCTTGTCTTCCAAAAGATGAAGGTGGTCTGGATATCAGGTCCCTTGGGGATCTTGCTAAGGCCTCGAAGGTTGCGTGGGTTTGGAGGTTCCTTTCGGCAGAGGGCTCTCTCTGGGCAGATTATCTACGCGCAAAATATCTTCGGGCGGCGTCCTTCTAGGACATGCCTATCCCGTCTAATGCTTCTTTATCTTGGAAGGTCTTATTGAGGAACAGAGACATCATAGCGTCGACTCTTGCGCTGCTTGGATCATCTTACATTTGGACTTCTTCTCCGTCAGGTTTCTCCTTCCGTTCGTGCTTTAATCTAAGTTAGAACAAGGGGCCTAAACTTCATTTATTGGAAGGGAGTCTGGGCCTCCAAGGTGGCCCGAAAGCATAAATGTTGTATGTCTTGTGTGGCTCATAATAGGTTAAGCACCCGACATAGGCTCCTAAAAATGGGTTTGTGCATTGATGGCAACTGCATGTTGTGTGACCACCAAAGAGAATCAAGAGATCACCTCTTCTGAGAATGCCCTTACTCCAGGGAAACCTGGGACTTCATTTCTTTGGCTCTCCATCCTCCAATCCTACATTCAGATTCTACCAACTGGGAACCCTGGGCTGGGTCAAGATGATCAATATCCATGACGCTGACTTGGCCTTAAGATTGAGAACTGCTATTGCGACATCTACACGGTGGATCAGGTGGGAGCGCAACCTCCGTTGGACCACTGGCTCTACTGCACCTGCAAGGGTAACTGCAAACCAGATCTTAGAAGACCTCAAATACATTTTCAACTGATTTTTTGTTGGCTCCCAGTGGTGGGGGTTCAAATTTATGTCTTGCCTTCTCTTTTCTTAACAGCTCCCTATCCCTCTTTGGGATTTTGCGAGGGGTTTATACTACTCTTGTACTGTAATCTGATTTATACTTACTTACTTTCAAAAAAACAAAATAATGCAATACGAAGAGCTTAGCTATCAAATTTCATGCATTTCTCCTAACTCCTTTTTTTCACCATACTTCGATCATTTCTTATCCATTAGATGTAGGGATGCAAACAGTCTGATACGGATATAGATATAGGTATTACCATATCCTTATCCATTTTTTAATACGAATACAGATGTATATATGGATATTGATAAATATTAAAATTATCTTACCATATCTTTAAAAAACAGATATGGATGCAAAATGGATATTGATCACACACGAGTAATGTTAGAAATATTCTATAGAATCGACATAAATATATATATATATATATAAATTGGATGGAAAACACATGATATTAATTTACTAAATGTTTTTGTATCATAAAAATTGTATAAATATGGTAAAAGGAGGTAGAGAAATATGTAATATATGGTTAAAAAAATCTATGACTACATTTATATACGAAAACGGGTATACGGATACTGACACAAATGTTTGCAGATATCAAAACAATATCCATATCCATATCCATTTTAAAATGGATATGGATACGGATGTCAAAATCTATATAAAAAGGATTCGGTGATGGATCGGATACGGATATATCCGTATCCATTTGCATCCCTAATTGGATGCCATGGTATTGCTATCTTTCATTAGCAACCGCTTTCGATACAAATCAAACGGACTATCTTATGCAATCCAATAAACATTATCTGGTTCCATGGACCCTATAAACTATGCCAACCACCTCTACGACCTTTGAAACAACCTAATTCCTCCATGAACCCCGTAAACTTTCCAACTCTTACCCCATGAACCCTCCGGGTAATATGTTTTAAGCCCGTGAGGGTTCTTGGAGTAATTTACAGGGTCGATGGGATAATTACGTTGTGCAAATGGTTGTAGAGACATTTTAAAATGTTTATAGGGCATGCTGGGTAAAAATCCTTTTTATTTAATGGATGTCGAGCATCGAGTGCCTGAACTTGCCCTTGATGTGTTAGAGCAGAAGCGACTTTGCCAACAATTTGTTTAATTAGAATGACCAATTAATCCAACCTTTTGACAAAGAATTATGGGTTAATCTCAACAATTTTAGCACTTCCTTCGACATTTTTTATTTACTCCATTCGATTTTACTCCTTCAGTTATATTTAGATTAGAATAAATGTCAAGAATATATGAAAAAAAAACAGAAATATAAATATAATAAATATGTGCAAGAACAAATATGAGCAACTATCATATATTTATAAATAAAAATACAAACAAAAACAAAAATCAAAAGCAAAATTGTTCTTTGATAGTGGCATCAAAAGCTAGTGATTATCTAAGAGATTGTTATGAATGTGGAAGTATAGTCATCTTAACTCTATAAAAAATTGCAAATTTATGTGACATTATATACAAGAGTATTTGATCCAAATATGAGAAAAATGTACTTAAGACCTTCTTTAGTTGTATTTGTGTTTGTGTTGTTTTATACGGATAACAATATTTATATGTGAAGAAAATATGAAACAAAATTTATATAAGTATAATAAACTTAAAAATATTATATTGGAGGTCTTAAACAATTTTTGTTTATTTGTATAGTTTGTTTATTTTCTTCTTCAGAAATAAGAAAATATTTGAGGAAAAATATACAATAGTAAACTTAACCTAGAAATTTATATAAAAATTTTAATTCTTGATTAATAGGAATTAGAGAACATAATTTATTTGGAATATTTAGTTAAGTTTTACTAGATTTTATGGATGTTAACGCTAATATCCCCATTTTACAATCTGAATTTGGACACGAGAAAATAAAAGGAAATTATAAGAAAGTTATCATGGATTAAACACAACAAGTCTAATATGTAGCAAATATCTCATAACAAAGTGAACTCTATACTAGTCAAATTTCACTATTGACCTTCAAATTTTGACTTCTTTTTATTTGAAAATCATGAGATGCAATATAAAATTGATTAAAGCATGGTAGACGAGAATATAAGAAAAATATACCGATTTCTCTTCCTATCTCAACACACGTTATTTTTAACAAATAATACAAGTTGCACGGACCATGGGTTTTTGAGAACTTTATATTTTTTTACAATTCAATATAATATGATTTCTTCTCCAAGAGTTTTATTATTTGCATAAACACACCCAAAAAAATTCAAAATCTAAATATTAAGTTCATGATTATTTTTGGTGGAATTTAGAAGTTCATTGTTCAAGCAATGATTGATCATGTAAAAAGGCACTCAAATGGAATTATTTGAACCTCAAACAAGACAGCTGCATTATATGATTAGAGTCAAGTTACAACAAATAAGAAATAAACAAAAGATTACATGATATTATGTTAGTTACAAGTAACACCATATTTTGATGACATCTGACTACACTACAATAACATGTCAACAGTAAAATACATGAAGGAAAGATAAGCAAGCATCACTATTGTGGACAATCAACGAGATTCGCGTTGGAGGCGATAGGTTCTTACGTAACTGAGAGGTTGAAGGAGAAGGCTTTGCCTTTGCCCTTGTGCATCTGAACTTGTGCTTCGTTTTAAAAGCATAAGAGTATCAAGATTTGTCCTTTGAAGATTGACCGGTGAAAAGTATTGTTGATGTGGTTAATCTCCCTCTGTCTTATGAATGATTGATAATTGATGAGCTTGATTGTTAAGATGTTGGATGTCCCTCCTCTATTATGATTGGCTGAGAGTTGATGGGCTAGATTGCTTAGATGCATGAAAACAACCACTTCAACTTTGGCTACCTGCATAACCCCATCTTCACTGGTGTACTTATACCCTTTAAAGTTGAAGACTCCACATTAGTATTAGGTTTTTTTCTCAAATCAAGAACATGACGAACTTCTATCACTATCCCCACAACTCCATCATGCATCTTGATATTCACAGAGTCATCCCGACTATTTTTCATGCCGCATCATTCCTCATGACGGTGTTTCCACCATCTATCTTCTGATAGGTATAACATCCTTCTTTATTGGACATCATATGGCCAGAACAACCTGAATCAACAATCCTTGTGTAGTTGATCACCTTCTTATCTATGATTGTGAGGACAAAGTCATCTTCAGAATCAACACCTTCATGAGTCACTGTAGAAATCGCGGCGTTCCCTTTCTTCGTTGTATATTCCTTCTTCCAATTTCTAGGTTCTTTACAATAATTGCAGATATGCTTAGAATGACGATTCTTCGAATTCAAAGCATATATGTTTCTCCTTTTGACAACGTGATTTTCTTTATCTTGTGTGGGGAGTCCAATTTAAGTGTTAAAATGTACTCAATGGTGCTTGATTATATTTTCACATATTACTGTCAGCACTTGAAATTCTAATTACTAGATTTTTAGTTATGATATCTACCCTCAATTTAAACATTAATTTAAACATTATATTCGAATATAATCGATAACCCACCATTCTAAATTTTTCTTTAAATATTTTTTCTGTAGAATTATTACCAAAGAAAGAGTCCAATAAATGTCCATATTAACAACATAATCTAAATTTTATAAAGCAAATAAAACGACTATACAAAACCATATTTTTAGTAAGAAACGCGATATAATGAAAGATCCAGAAAGAGCATGAAAATAAATCTGCAAGAAAAACCAACAAACAGAAATGAAATCATGATCAGAAATCAGCGAAGCGAGAATTCACATTAAATACTTGCATCCATGGTCCACAATAGAAAAATAAAGAATACTTGTCATGAGAACAATGGAGTAGCATGTCTTGTTGGACTCGTAACCATCTCATTATGGAGATGCCTATTGGACTTCCTAAAAAAGCAGTTTAGAAGATGTAAGTGACCATAACCACTATTAAATTACTTTGATTATAAATTAATTGTATGAATTATATATTATGTAAAAATACCCAAAGCAAACCATGGTAAAATCATTAAGATCCGAATTGACTCTATCTAACCATTCACCTTTGGCTTTTTTTGCTATAAGTGTTTAAGAAGGGACTCAAGCACGAGTCCATCAAAAGTAGGGCTGACTATTAAGTCATGGTTCGATGAGCCATGCTAAGGTTCAGATCGATAAGGGCTCGTGAGCTCGGCTTATTAGACTGTTGAGCCGAGCCCGAGCTTGATTTTTGGGCTCGATAGCATAACAAGCCGAGCCCTGCTCTGCTCGATAACTTAATAAGGGACTTGATAAGGAATATATATATATATATATATATATATTGTATTTGTGAAACCGTAATGATGTTTATTTTTATTTGTATTAGTTTTGCAACGATGTGAATGACGAACTATGTGTCTAAGAGATTGCAAAGGAGATCGGGTCAGTTCCGACCCGCATGAAAGGCGTCACGATCTGGGCGGAGAGAGGCTCGGTGAAATATGGACTCCATTTAATCTGTGAAGAATTACCAAAATATATAGTAGCTTTATAATATATTTGCCTTAACCTTTACTGAAATCGCAATTTCTGACTCTGGGATTTTGTAATCTTACCGTATATATTATAATTTAACTTTTATATATAACTTGAAAAGTGGCCTATAGGTAAGGAAGACAATCTCTAGAGAAGAGGTTGTGTGTTTAAGCTCATGCATTAATACTTTTTAGGGTTTTTATCACTTGTGCCCCTCTGAGATATCACAATATCAGTTATGTCCCTATTTTTTGGTAATATCAATTGTGCCCCTCACTTCTTTCTCCGTCATCAGTTGTGCCCTTCTGTCAAATTGACCGTCAAAAAATTAAAATAACCATGGTTTATTCAAACCATGGTGTGTTCAAGAAGGGTATTATGGTCAAAACAAAATCAGGGGCGGAGGAAGAGCTCGAGGGAGGAGCTCGGGGTGGACCGCGACGGAAGGAGGGGGAGGCCCAGGAGGAGGGGGAGCAGGGGGCGGCGTCGGGGAGGGGAGGGGACAGCCTAGGGGAGGGAGCACGGCACCGGGGAGGGGAGGGGCAGGGGCAGGGGCGGGGGCGGCGGGCTGGGAGGAGGTGCGGAGAGCTCGGGGCGGAGCTGGGTAGCACGGGGCAGGGGCGGGGGTGGTGGGCTGGGAGGAGGTGCGGGGAGCTCGGGGCGGAGCTGGGCGGCGCGGGGTAGGGGTGGGGGCGGCAGGCTGGGAGGAGGTGCGGGGAGCTCGAGGCAGGGGCGAGGGCGGCAGGCTGGGAGGAGGTGCATGGAGCTCGGGGCAGGGGCGAGGGCGACAGGCTGGGAGGAGGTGCGGGGAGCTTGGGGCAGGGGGGGGGTAGGCTGGGAGGAGGTGCGGGGAGCTCGGGGCAGGGGCAGGGGCGGCGAGCTGGGAGGAGGTCCGGGGAGCTCGGGGCAGAGCTGGGCGGCGCGGGGTAGGGGCGGCAGGTTGGGAGGAGGTGCAGGGAGCTCGGGGCGGAGCTCGGCGGCACCGGGCAGGAGGGGCGGGGCGGAGAGGGAGGAGGAGGAGGTTGGAGGAGGAAGAGGATGGGGGAAGAGGAGGAAGAAGAAGAGGATGAGGAAGATGGTGTAAAATGACCATATAACCCTTTTTTTAAAATTAATTCTGTTTATGTCCTCAAAGTTAACGTTCGTTTGCACTATGGATGGACGACCAAAAAGATAGGGGCATAATTGATATTGCGATATCTCGGAGGGGCACAAGTGATAAAATTCCTACTTTTTTTTTTATCAAAAAAGCCCATTTTCCTTAACGAGCTAACTAGGCTCGAACCTAGACTAAGCTTGATAAGAGGCTTGAGCCCGAACCAGGGCCTGACTCAGCTCGTAGGGTTCGCGGTAATATTGCACTATCATCCTTCTCTGCCCTCACTCATGCTTCAAACCGTAGATTGCAGTAAAAAAACCAACCTCCTTAGTTGATGCTATTATCTCTTAATCATAAAAGATCAATTATGCAATAAAAACGTGTGACTTAAAAGAATGCAAATTTACTTGTAGTTATATACCCTAATCCCCCCACATGTAAGAGAGCCGCCACACCCCTTTCCCAGCCCCTTTCGTCCATATGATCTACTCCACAGTCAGATCAGACGGCTAAGAAACGCGGGCATGGATGATGAGGAGGCGGCGCGGCAGGCACGGCCGGGTCTCGAGACGGGAGACCCACCAGACAGCACCCAATCCATCATCGTCTCGAGTTTTTAGATTGTATCCCAACCGTCGAATGGCTTCATCTCTCTAGATCTCAGGAATAGGACTCTCCCTTTGACTCTTCCTCCACCCTCTCCCTCTCGTTACTGTTCATGTGAATCTGCGTTTCCAATTGTGCTCCTCCTGGAAAATTCAAAGTATTGTGATGACCGAACATGGTCATCATATCATCGGCATATATGCAAACAGAGAAGATGGGTCACAAGAACACGCCACCACCTCCAGCTCCTCTTCTAATCCCTCCAACGCCAACGTCACGTAGCAAGAACAGGGAGGTCTAAACCCAATAGGCTTCTGCTGCTGCTGCCAATTCCATCACCTCTGCTCCGTCCTCAACCCCATGTTCTGAGCTCAACCCACTGCTCCATCCATGACCCACGATCGGCACCTCCTCGACCAATCTCCCAAAATCGCCTCCAACCCCCCACATCCCCACTCCGACCTCCCCAGAACACTCGCCGAGCCCCCTTTGCGCGATGTTGAAGGTACCCAATTCCCCCTCCCTCCTCTGGTAACGTTCCCTCACACCGGCACCCTCGCCAACTCTCGTCGGAACCGGTCCGGCCGTTCCGCCGGCGACCTTTCCGGCGAGATCTTCCCTCGGTCCGGCTCCGGCGTCCCTGCGCGCTATGGCTCGAGAGCGGAGTCGGACAGGTTGGGTTCCTCCCTGAAGGACATCCCCGACGACGAGGCCCGCCTCGTCCACGTCAACGACCCCGAACGGACCAACGAGACCTTCGACTTCGCCGGGAACTCCATACGCACGAGCAAGTACTCCGTACTGACGTTCCTCCCCCGCAACCTATTTGAGCAGTTCCACCGCGTGGCCTACATCTACTTCCTCATCATCGCCGTCCTCAACCAAATCCCCGTGCTCGCCGTCTTTGGCCGCACCGCCTCCCTCCTCCCCCTCTGCTTCGTCCTCCTCGTCACCGCCGTCAAGGACGGCTACGAGGACTGGCGCCGACACCGGTCCGACCAAGCTGAGAACAACAGGTCCGCATCGGTACTTGTCTCCGGCGAGTTCACGCAGAAGCGCTGGAAGGAGATCCGCGTCGGCGAGCTCGTGAAAGTCCACGCCAACGAGTCCTTGCCGTGCGACATGGTCCTTCTGTCCACCAGCGACCCCACCGGCGTCGCCTACATCCAGACCATCAACCTTGACGGCGAGTCCAATCTCAAGACCAGGTACGCCAAGCAGGAGACACAGTCCAATTCGCCGGAGGCAGCCGCCGGAATCAAGGGGCTGATCCGGTGCGAGAGACCCAACAGGAATATATACGGATTCCTGGCGAATTTAGAGATCGACGGACGTCGGTCGTCTCTCGGAACATCCAACATTGTCCTCAGAGGTTGCGAGCTCAAGAACACCGCGTGGGCGGTTGGCGTTGCGGTGTACGCCGGTCGTGAGACGAAGGTGATGCTCAACAACTCTGGAGCTCAGTCCAAGAGGAGCAGATTGGAAGCTCATATGAACAGAGAGACCATATTCCTGTCAATGATATTGTTTGCTATGTGCACTCTGGTGAGTGTTCTTCATGGTGTGTGGCTTGGGAATCACAAGGATGAGCTCAATTTGACGCCATTTTACCGCAAGACGGATTTTTCCGAGAGCCCACCGGATGATTATAACTATTACGGTATCGGAGCAGAGGTTTTGTTCGCTTTCTTGATGTCTGTGATCGTCTTCCAGATCATGATCCCGATATCGTTATACATATCTATGGAACTTGTGAGGCTTGGGCAGGCTTATTTCATGATCAGGGACCAGGATTTGTACGATGAAGCGACAAACTCGCGGTTCCAATGCAGAGCTCTGAATATCAACGAGGATCTTGGGCAGATCAAATACGTTTTCTCCGATAAGACCGGGACCTTGACGGAGAACAAGATGGAGTTCCAGTACGCGAGCATTGGAGGGATCGATTACCGCGGACGGACCGATCCTTTACCTGGTGATGCTAATTCCGGTATCACAGGTATGCTGGTGGTGGCTGAGTCTTGTTTGTCAATTGTAGCAATAGATCATCATTTGTATGGAGATATATATTTTGCTGAACTTGTCTGTGTTTCTGTGACAGTTGATGGGAAGATTTTGAAGCCGAAGATGGAGGTTCAAACCGATCCTAAGCTGGTGGAATGCTTGAGGAGTGGCAGCAAGTCGGAGGAGGCAAAATATGCCTACAACTTCTTCCTCGCTTTGGCGGCTTGCAATACAATCGTTCCGCTGATTGTTGAGACGTCGGACCCCTCAGTGAGTTTGATAGATTACCAAGGCGAGTCGCCCGACGAGCAAGCATTGGTGTATGCAGCTGCCTCCTACGGCTTCGTGCTTGTGGAGAGGACCTCCGGGCATATCATTGTTGATATTCTTGGAACCAGGCAGAGGTAAATCATTAACATCTCATCACATTTTTCATTCACTTGAAACAAAATGTTTCAGAACAAAATCGATGCATAAACTGTAGTCGAGATCGATTACCATGTAACATTGATAGTAACTGGCATTCACACATCTTGGTTTTCGCTCGCCTGGCATGCCTGAGCTTTCATGTAATGTTCTTGCGCAGATTGAATGTCTTAGGCCTTCACGAGTTTGACAGTGACCGCAAGCGAATGTCTGTTATAGTTGGTTGCCCCGATAACACTGTAAAATTGTTTGTCAAGGGCGCGGACAGCTCGATGCTTAGTGTCTTAAACAAGTCTCTGAATCCCAAGACAGTCGAGAACACCCAGTTCCATCTCGATGCCTACTCATCATTGGGCCTGCGAACGCTAGTCATCGGTATGAAGGAGTTAAGTGAAGCTGATTATGAGGAGTGGAAATCTGCTTACGAAAAGGCCAGCACCGCATTGTTTGGAAGGATGATGCAACTACGAACTGTTGCAGCCAACATCGAGCGTAATCTCCAGGTATTGGGAGCCACTGGCATCGAGGACAAGTTGCAAAGCGGCGTACCGGAAGCCATCGAATCTCTGAGGATGGCAGGCATGAAGGTGTGGGTTTTGACCGGAGATAAGCAAGAGACGGCCATTTCCATAGGGAAATCTTGTAAGCTCTTGACAGGTGAAATGACACAGATCATTATAAACAGCAATTCAGTGGACTCCTGCAAGAGGAGGCTGCAGGATGCTATCGCTACAACGTCGAAAATTTCATCAACATCTCCCGCTAAGGCGCCTCTCGCGTTGGTTATCGATGGGACCAGCCTTGTCTACATACTCGAAACTGAATTGGAAGAAGAGGTATATACATTACGAACTCTACGTGCACGTATTGTGGTTTAATTGTATATACATGTATAAATAACTTTGCTTTCTTTTGTTTTTGTGGTGTATCAGTTGTACAAAGTGGCCATTGCCTGCGATGTTGTGCTGTGTTGCCGAGTAGCACCGCTGCAGAAGGCCGGTATAGTCTCCCTTATCAAGAAGCGAACAAGCGACATGACTCTCGCGATTGGTGATGGTATGCTCAGGCTACTAAGAACCCTTGCAACTTTATTTTTTCAGATATTATGCTTGCACTTCTTGGAAGCTGATAAGTTCGATTTATCAGGTGCGAACGATGTTTCCATGATACAAATGGCCGACGTGGGTGTTGGCATCAGTGGCCAAGAAGGACGACAAGCCGTCATGGCCTCGGATTTTGCCATGGGGCAGTTCAGATTCTTAGTCCCACTTTTGTTGGTCCATGGACATTGGAATTACCAGAGGATGGCGTACATGATCTTGTACAACTTCTACAGAAATTCCGTATTCGTTTTCCTACTTTTCTGGTAAGCTACAAATCCAAAGCAATAGAACAGTGAGTTATAATCGGACTATTTATAGCTGAAGTTGGAAACTTAGCTTTAAATTAGTGTTCGAGTGCAAATCTTAACTAGATGTAATCTGTTTTCCTTTTCAGGTATGTGTTCTATACGGCTTTCACGCAGACCACTGCGATCACGGAGTGGAGCAGTGTACTGTATTCGATAATATACACTGCACTCCCCACCATTGTTGTTGGGATTTTCGACAAGGATCTGAGGAAGAGTACTCTCCTCAGTCATCCCCGTCTGTATGGTGCCGGACAGCGGGAGGAAAGTTATAATTTCAAGCTATTTTGGTTGACAATGTTCGACTCCCTTTGGCAGAGTATGGCTGTGTTCTTCATCCCTTACTTTGCTTATAGAAACAGCACCGTCGACAGATCGAGTATAGGGGACATCTTCACGCTCGGGGTGGTCATTCTGGTCAATGTTCACCTGGCCATGGACGTATTCCGGTGGAACTGGATCACTCACTTGTCCATCTGGGGCTGTACAGTTGCAACCGTCATCGCTGTCATGATCATCGACTCCATCCCCCAACTACCGGGATACTGGTAATTTCTTTTTCTTCCCCTGTTTTGATATCAATCAGTCGTGTATGATGGATTATGACAATCAAACTATCAAAGTGATGCCTCACTTTAACAATGTGCTGATTTCTTCTGTTTGCATCAGGGCAATATTCCACATAATGGGCACCGGATTATTTTGGTTACTCCTGCTTATGATCTTGGTAGCTGGCATGGTTCCGCGGTTCTTCGTAAAGGTGTTCTCGCAGAACTTCTTCCCGACCGATATCCAGATTGCTCGGGAGTTCGAACAGCCCGAGAAGATGAACGATGCTGCCAGAGGAGAAGTAGAAATGCACTTATCTTCTAGTCAAAATTGTAGATCATAGCACGATTCTTTTATTTCGCTATTGTTTCCTTTCGATTCATCCTTACTCTCATTTCTCATAGTCACCATTTACGGTTCCACTTGTGATTTGTGTGTAAAGTAGTCGATTTTTTTGGAGATGTGAGTTTGAGTATTCTCCCGAAAGGGAAAGATGTGTATATCCGACAAGTTCATGTATTGTTCCTGTAACTGTAGAGAAACAAAGTATACATACAAATACACACGATTTGTTCTGTAGCATTTTACGTGTTCCTGAATTCGGCCTCTGTTTCTATTTCTCATGAACTTGTTACCTGGAATAAAGAAACTAGCGTTGTGAGGAACAAAGAACAAGATGATCGTTTGAGGAGAACCCATTGACCAGATAGGGACTAGAATCGTTTCTTCATCTCATCACATGGAAATATCAAAACCAATTTAGCATCTTGCACACATGGATGATAATATCAGAATGACAAGATTTGAATAATCAGAAGGAACAACTTGGATTCAAATGGAGTGCATGTTGGCCGCCATCTCTTGTACTGGTCTCCACGTACGGCACTTCCTTCCGATCTTGCGGATCGGGAATCACCTGATTCGTGATTTGGTGAATCCGGTTCAGTACATTTGATAAATCTAAAGAATGGAAGTTATTCTTCGTCTGACTTTGGGGTCTTGGAATTGTGAGATTCTTTGTACGCATTGGACTTTGCAGGCGGACGTTGTTGACTCGTAAAAGCTTTGGAATGCCGTGTTGATTAAGGGGGCCATGAAGTTTCGACTGTAGTTTATACCATTTTGGACCAAAAGTGGGCATGGAATTTCTTCGAGCTGAGGTCGAATGGTCGTCCAGCTACGACATCTCCCTCCATCGAGGAAACGTCGCGAAAGAAACATAAAGGTACCCATCATGAAATTGGAATATACGGCAATCGGTTCCCTCCATCGAGGATTTTCTTTTATCTTATTGTTTGGGTCTAAATCCGTTTGGTTCGGGAATAAGCAGGAATAAGGATGGGGAATAAGGAGAATAAAGGTCTATTCTTTGTTCGGCTGGAGAATAGGAATAAGGAGAACAAGGTGAAATAAAGGTAGGTAAGGTGGGATAAAGATAGGAATAAGAGTGAAATAAGATGGAATAATGGAGAATGGTCGTACCACTGGGAACCGTGTCGGGAGGAGAATTGACCCCTTATTCCAGGGCTTATTCTCCTACCAAACAGGGCCTTAGTGATATTCTTACGTGCGTTCTTGCTCGGGCTCAGGCTTGGGGATCGTTTTAGATCTTTGATTATTTTAGTATTTTTGCTTTGAGGATCTTTAGGAAGAATTAGCCCGTCAGATTAATTTTGTTTTTTAATATTTAGAATTCTATCCATTTATTTGGGAGTTCAACGAGCATTTCCTAAATGCAACCTCAACAGCTTTCTTCTCCTTGCATGTTATGTACCTACCATTACTGATACTTGAGCTGCTTGCTTTCTTCATCTACTCTTTCTACTGAACAGTTTCTTTCTCCCAGTTGTTGACGATCTTCATCAAAGTACATCGAGATTATTGCGTACTATCAAATCCTGGGGGTAGATCTAGTTTACATATAAAGTTGGGAGTAGGTCTAGCTTACTATCAAATTATCTACTGATGATGTATATAAATTTTGATTTTGATTATCAGCTTGATTCTGCATTTTATTCTTTTTAACTTGATTCAAAGTGATATTCCTGATGTTCGAATTAAATATGGGATAATATGATAACTGATGCCTTTATTTTCTTATATCTTAGAGAAGATTTCTAGAACTGCATTCCCTATCTTTTCACATGCGATGATTAAACTGAGGATTTATGCATTGGGAATTCCAGGAATATGTGGTCGGATTTTCAGGCGTTGCCCAAAATGTATGAAAAATCTGGGCAACTACCATTTGATTAATTTGTATATTCGTAACTAGGAATGAGCATGAACCGGGTTAGGCCAGGCCCTGAAGGGCTCATGCCCTGAAGGGCCCAAGCTCGCAAATTTTTTGGTTCGGCTCAAACTCAGGACCACTCCATATCCAATGAGCGGGGACGACCCATCTCCATCCATTAGAGATTATTAATTTTGAGCCTTTTTTTAAAGTCAATCTCAATTCAAGTTAGACAAACTAAAATTGTTCAAAATATATACCATAATACTTGTGAAACAATTAAAATTCAATTCTAGCAGATTCGAGGATTTCTCATTTTACACGAGTGCACTCAATGTTAGATACTATGAATGTCTCTCATGTACATAAATTGAAAAAGCGAAATGAACTTACATAGTTAACAACCGAATGTGCACCATGCCCTGCATGTAAAAAAATGAGCATAATGTCCATATTGGGTAAAGGTTCAATTTAAAAAACAGACTAACAAATTCAAGAATAACCAACATAATCTAAACCAGAGAATAATTAAGGAAAATTAATTTTGAATTGAATTACAATGATCATCAACTCATATGTCCCACGCCCGACTTTCTTGATTTTATAAACATTGTATGAAGATATGGCACAAGAACAAAGTGCGCATGCAATAGGTGGGTGTTTTCGGTCTAGGATGTCGAAAGGGATTCTTGTCCTCTTCAGGACGAGTCGGACTGGACCAAGCCAAGTCCGAGCCTGGCCCACAAAAATTTGGGCCTAAATATTAGGCCAAAGCCCATCCCAATGTTCATTTAAGCTTGAGCCGAGCCGAGCTTTTTGGGCTAGGTTTCGAGCTGGGTCTGGCCAATCCAACCCAATGCTCATCCCTATTCGAAACCAATTGTCCTACAGTAGATACAGAAAATTCCACTCCTTAAAGCCAGAAACAACAATTTACATGAAAGGAGCACGACAATATATGTTGTAGATGTATCTTGCTGGTTCTAACTAACATGTGATCGTTGTTTATTGCTTTTCCACATAAACCATGAAAGGGGCTTTAAGAAGAACTTGATAAGAAGTATAATACTAAACATCATTGAAAATTTAGTCATCCAGTTCTTGAAATTTTCTTTATGTGAGGAGAAGTCCATTTTTAAAAATACATGAGTTTTTATTCCCATTCCATGTTTTAGCAAATGTTGAAATGAAATTTCTTGAATCATGTCGACGATTGAAAAGCTTTTCTAATACATGAGAAAACTTCATAATGATTCTACAACGGGAATAACTATTTTCTATGGTAGATATGATGGTCACGATTACCAAATGCTTACATAATAATGTCGCCTTTGGAGTCCAGAAAGCGAATCAGACATTGAGTAATAATAAAATCAAACCCAAAAATAAAGATTCAGAAAAAGATAATGAGTAAACCTTGGGTATTGAAAGAAGGATTATCTTTCTCTTGAAGTTCAAAAAAATAACACACTGTGAACTTTCCAATTGAACATGATCACTAAGGTGATAGGTCCTAGTAAGGGATATATCACAATAAAGCCTACACTATATCAAATTCGTTAATGTAATGCATGGACATGAAAGCGATGCACATAGTATTGTAATAGATCTCTCTTTTCTTCTTATCATATAGTAGTGGAAGCGTGAAGATGTGGAATGATTTTGAGACCTTGATACTGGGTTTTAGATAAGTCAACTTGAGGTTGTCCTTTGCACAAGTCTGGACTCCATACACGATGCTACATGCCACATATATGGAGAACAAAGTTCTCTCTACTTCAATATTTGTTGGAAATAATTTTGAACTTTGCCTAAATGGAATAATATAGTTATTTTGAGATATGATACTCTTAATGGAGAGGATGGGTTATTTCTCAAAAAAAATTCTATAGTTTAGAATATGCAGATTTTTTTAGATAAATGTTTCATAGTCATTCATCATAAAACTACGGTAATTGTTAGAGCTTAGTACAGGCCCAACAGAAAAGGGGGATTACACAGTGCCCCCATTCGCCAAAAAATTACATCCAGGAGATAATGTTCGAGAATCAAAAGAAATTAAACAGCATAACACTTTAAGTAGAATTAGTCCAGCCAAAAAAATCATGGGCCCTCGTCACTATCCTAGTGCATCCTTCATGTCATATGGCACCAGGTCGTGGAGCTTTCAGACCTCCGCTAGGTACGCTTTGAGGAACGGGTTCCTGGGGTCACTGCTGAGCTTTCCTTAGCTGGATGACACCAAAGTTATGCATAAGCTACAGAGTGTTAGTTCATAAGACTATCACGTGTTAAGAGGAGCACACAGTAATAATTCTAGTATAAAGTTAATTGTTGTTCTTGTCCCGACGCCGCTAGCTTGTACCATAGATCCCCTTCTCTCGTACCCATTCTTGTCTCGCAAATGGTGAATGCTTCCAAGAGTAATTTTTGTTTGTCTATAGGTATTCCTTCAAAGATGAGTCTACATCTACTCTTCCAAAGTAGCCACCAGACCGTAATTTTAAAACATAGTAGTCTCCAATCTTTATCCGTCAAAGCGGTGGTGTGGTTCATATGCATCAAGTTGAGTAATTCCTGGAATTTTGGTTCCAGATCGCATAACTGAAATATATCCCTAATTGTTTGGCATTCATCGAAAAGGTGTTTGTAATTTTCCAGGTCACGATTGCATAGATAGCACCTGTTCATCCAAGGAATTTTCTGTTTTTCAAAATAGTCTTGTGTTGTAATTTTATCGTGTGCCAACAACCATATGAAATAGTAATCTCTTGGTTCCAGAGGCCACTTTCTAAATAATGAATAAACTATGGATCTGCTACCCCCATCTGTAAGTAAATAGTATAATTGTTTTGTTGTTTAGTCCCTTTTGTTTAAAGAGATGGTGTGAAATATTGTTGTGTCTGCTTCATCCATGTGTAGACCTTGGAATATATTGGTTAGTGCATTTTTCAGTCTATTTCCCTCAGTTGTCAGTGCTGGAGGTAGTTTGTTTTGAAATGCTTTAAACCAGTTGAATCTCGCTAGCCACGATTTCAATCCTCTCTGTACCGACATGAATCGTTTTTTAATATATGGCATGAGGAGTGGGTAGGATTGTTCAAGCGGAGGGGAGCCGCATAGTTGGTCTTTCAAAAGTGAGGAAGGAATACCATCTACCAGTTTCCTATAGAGAACAGGTAGAAGCGATTTGAGACCCTTAATATGGGATTTCCATACAAATGAGTGCGATCACTTAGGGGGAGAAGAAAGTGTTATGAGACCACCTTTGAAGTGAATTGAACTAATAGCTGAAGACACCCACAGCCTTACAAAATCTGCAATGCGAATTGCCGATTTTGTTAATAGAGCATTATTGAAAGAGCGAAGGTTAATAATTCCCCAACCATCATTTATCTTAGGCCTAGTTACTTTTGACCATGCCACTTTAGCCTTAGTTTTGAGATTTTCAGTGGCCCCCCATAGAAAGTTACATCTAAGTCTGTCAATTTTTTTAACAATACCATTCGGCATCTTAAGACATGACATCTCATGTATGATGGTCGGTGTTAAGACTGAGTTGGGCAAGTTGATTCTAGCCGGAAGGGGGAGTATTTTTTATTTCCATCCCTGAAGTTTTGCCGCAAATTTGTCAATGGTGAATGACCAGTCTTTCATGAGCCTCCTACGTTTCGATATGGTGAATCCTAGATAATCGATAGGGAAAGATCCTTCAGACCAATTTAGTATTGTCTTTACCTTAGCATTTTCCTCTCCAGACAAGTTTAGCGCATAGAAAGAACTTTTCTTTTCGCTAATGCGTAGGCCCGACATTTTGCCAAAGATTTTTAACGTGGTTATGACGTTTTTGAAGTCCTCATCTCTATATTCCAGGAAGATGAGTAGATCATCAACAAACTGGATATTTGTGATCTGGGTTTGTATTCTGTCTCTCATGAATCCCTTGAATTTCCCTTCCTTTGCTAATTTGAGTAACATCGCGTCAAGGATTGACATTGAATGTATGAAAAGAAAAGGTGAGAGTGGATCTCTTTGTCTCACTCCTCGCTTCGGATGTATGAATCCCGAGGAAGATCCATTGATTTTGAAGGAGACACCCGTAATTTTTAGAAGCCCAGAAATCCAATTTATGAAAACGGGTGGATAGTTTTCCACCCTCAACGCCTCCAGGATGAAGGGCCATTTTAGGGTATCGAAGGCTTTTCGGAAGTCTATTTTTAATACAAGAGCCTTAGATTTTTGTCTACTCTAGTCGTGAACAATCGAGGATGTAACAAGGAAGGCATCCGCTGCGGATCTTTTCTTCAAGAAGGCACATTGAGATGGTGGAATGTTGTTAGCAAGGAAGGGTGCCCATCTATTGGCTATTGCTTTGGATATTATGCGTATCGGTAGATTTATCAAGCTAATTGGTCGATAGTTTTCTATGTTCTCCACCCCACCTTTCTTATAGATTAGTGAGATAAGGGTGTTGTTTAAATGTCTGAAGTCCGAGGTCTTGAATCCCTCACTGTGTAGATTTGTTACCATGTCCATGAAATCATGTTTCAACAAAGGCCAGCATTTCTTGACAAACTCAATTGTGAGTCCATCAGGTCCCGGTGCTTTGTTGTTTTTGAATGTTCTAATAGTGTCTTGAATTTCTATTAGAGTTATTGGGTCCGTAAAAATTGTTGGATCCTCAATTCTGATTACCAGATCCGATGGTATCTCCAGCACAGGGCCCATACTCAACATATCTTCATCATCGTAAAATAGCTTTGTATAAAAGTCAACAATGACCCTTGTGATCTCTTCCTTACCATGCACCATCTCTCCTTTTTCATTTTTCAAAACCGTGAATAACTTTCTTGAATATGGAGATGTGAGTTATTAAGTGCGCTCCATTTAATGTTTCGACTATTTCGTGTTCTAACTTTCTTCTTATGTTAGTAGCAACATAGACACTTGTAATTTATACTGTGGTTAATTGGGACATGTGAATTTCAGTTTTATCAATTAAATATTTAACTTATATTATGAATGCACCAATGTCAAAATCATGAAAAATCGGTGAAATATGTCTCTAAGTTATATAACCTAGGAATTCCTTTTAGTTTTTATGGAATACTAAGATTTTTAATTTTGTACAATATAATGAGTTAAATAGTGTTTTTTCTAGAGACAACAAGAAATACTTTATCAGCTTAATTCATATGTGATGAAACTTTAGATCAATTTCTTATATTTAAGAAAGAATAATATACAAATTGAGAAAACTCCTAAGGTAGCGTTTGGTTGGTGGGGTGGAGTTTACCCCCTTAACCCTCATGTATTGTGTTAAAACAGAGATGGTGAATATATATCTAACAATCAATGTAATTACAATATTGTTCACGGAGTTAAAACACATCCAATGGTTAAACATAACATAAGTACAGAATCTTGATAGACATGATCAATGTACTCTTACAAAATTATGGAATTCCATCCCATCTATGGGATACGACTTGCTATATTCTTAATACGATCCTCTAAACATAAGGGGCATTGTCTGCTTGAGTTGTGGAGAAGTGAGAAACGAACGTTGAAATATCTAATGTGTGAGGTTGTCCATTTAAAATTTCAGTCCCTAGAACATAAAAGAAAGAAGCTTAACTTCAAAATTAACGATGTCTTCTTTTTAGACCATTTGGATTATAGTTATGTATATAAGTCCTTAGTAATTAAGTCAAAGACATGTAATATAGTTGTCGACTCTATTATCGAACTATGTTATGCTTCTTTTTTAGAATCTTCTCTATGAAAGGTGAAATTCCCCATATACAAGCAACGATGGATCCTTCGCTTCTAGTTCAATTCCGAACCAAGTTGAAAAGATGATAAGTATGGAGATTGCAACCCACTCTTAATCTAGTCGTCGCTTAAATGCATGCTTATTGAATTGACATACATTACGAGCTCTCCATTCAACGATGGATGTTAAGACAACATTTTTTCAAAGAGATCCATGAGGAGGAAATTTATATAGAACAACTTTATGTAACGATGAAAATATGCAAGCTTGATTAAGTCTTGAATAGATTAAAGAAACCACCAAGCAATGCTAGGAAAAGTTTGACAAAATAACATACCCTCGTCGGGATGTTCTGGTACTCCCTTTGATGGGAGATGTATGTTCTTAAATCCAATTTAATGAAGTACCGAGTTCAACTGTAAAAAAAACAAACTTATATTCATTTCAAGGTGAATGGTGTAATGTAATATTATAGCTTATTGTCGATAACTTTACCGTTTGATTTAGAAACGAGTATTATTAATAAATTATATTCTTCTTAAGTAACAAGTTTGAGATGAAGTACACATGTGTTGCTAAATATATCTTAAGTCTCAAAATAACAAGGTTTAGTCGACACGATTATAGTCTCTAGCTTACAATGTTAAGAAGCTGCTTGAGAAATTTGAATACCAAGTTAACAAGGAAGCAAGCACTTATTTTAGTTCCTTCAACTCATGTACTCACAAATAATAGGATACTTGATGTAAAACCCCAACATAGTCCCACACCGTGGAACAAGAAGTTCCCGGGTGGGATAAATAGTGACGAGATTACTACTTGACAACCCGGCTTAAGCATTTTGGGAGTGGTTAATCGGGTCCCTATGGGCTCGATCCTAAGAGGTTGTCAGGGTCAGTAATGCTCCGTTAACGGACCGGGGACCTAAGCCCGGGACGTTACACTTGATGTGTATTGCAAATCATGGGAGACCTGTATTCTCCATTACTGCTGAGTATAGATACAAGTCGTCCAGATCATGCTCTTCGGGAGTTCTAGAACTCCTCTCAGCGGAAATCCTCGACTTCCGCCTCTCGGAGAGTAAGTAATCGGGCGGGTTCCAAAAGATAGGAAAGGAGTGGTGAGTAGTAGGGTACGGATCGTCTGCTGTAAGTAGATTGCAGCAGACTTTGTGCAATACGTGAATGAGTGTTATGCGTTCTCCAGAGAATTCGACGGCTGCCTTCCCGACACCTTTGTCCTTCCCCTCTCGCCCGACCCCTCTCTCCTTCCTCGAATATTCCAAGCCATCTCTTCGCCTGAGCGCCCTCCCTCGACTAGGCCTCCTCGGGCCTGCCTCTCACCGCAGCGACCCTGTCATCGCCCTCGTCCGCATTCCTCTCGCCGCCACCCTCTCCCCCGTCCCTATCCAACGGCACAAAAACATAACTGGAAACCTATTGCCCTCTTCCACCCGACTCACTCCTCCAATGTCAACGGTGCCTCCCTCCTTCCCTGACTACTCCTGCCTCCCCCCAACGACGATAGGCTCTGGCAGCGACAACCTCGAGGGAGAGGGTAGCGATGAGCGGGCTTGGAGCCGGGGGAGGACGCTTTGATGGCGAGATGGCTTGGTGTCGGGAAAGGAGAGAGGGATCGGTCAAGAGGCAAAGAACAGAGAAGTCGGGAGGGCAACCGTCGGATTCTTTAGGGTGTGTTCGGTTGGGAGGTTACCCCCACCTTAGGTGGGTTACCCTCCAAAACCCATATCCCTAATCCACTTGTGGGACCCACCATCTTTTCATCAAAATATATATATTATACCATTATATCATCTAAAAATCATAAAATACTCAGCTTTACTCATTATTTCAAACTTCAATACAATCGCATAACAACAACTACTACTTTTTCAAACTCGAATACAATCATATAATAAAAACTACAAATTTTTTCGAATTTCAATACAATCACATTACACAAATCCTCCCAACCTTCAACCTACCAACCAAATACATAAATACAAAAACAAAATATCCTCTCCAACCAAACGCAATTTGAGTATCGGATCCGCGCCACAAGCTTTGGCATCTGACACTTTGAACGTTGAGGGATGCATCCATGAGCATGATGGGACGGGAGAGGATGATGGCCTGCAAATTAGCAATTACAGGTCCAGTAGAAATCAGACGTTGGCAACGAAGCCCTCTTGTAGATAGGAGGGAAGTGGGAGCAGCACTCTCACTGTCTTTTCAAGTGACAGACAACCCAATGTGGTGTGCAGCAGATATTAATGCCTCCGGATTCTGTCTGCACTCGAGAGTAGGAACCCAACTCAAACACTGGACCCGATTTGAAATTAACTTGCGCCGCACGCTTTGAACAATCCAGTCTGCTCAGCCTTTTGCAGCTTTCTCGAATAGTTGGATTATGACAATTAAGCTTATATCCAGATTTCACAGCACAGATGCGATCCGAGAAGACTTCCAATTGAAACCCCCTCCTTTACGGGAGCTGAAAGAGAGAAGTTCAGGCAGCCCTCATATCTCCTCCTCTTCTTCTGTCGATGCTTCCACGAGGATAATGGATGCATCAATGGTGTTAATATCACTACTGGAAAACACATTATAAGCAATGGTTATAAAACTGTTGTAAAATGTTATTCGCAACAGTTTTTTTATATTTGCAATGGTTTGGGACCGTTGCACCAAATGTTGCGAATGTTGCCGTTGCAAATGACCAAATGCAACGATTTTGTGCAATCATTGCACGTGAACGTTTTTGCAATGCTTATCAAAACATTTTAAATTCGCAACGTTTTCCTGATCGTTGCACTTGTATTTTTCGCAACATTCTTTTAATTGTTGCAAATTTATTGCAACGTTTAACAATAAATGCAAATGATGATATATTCTTCACATGCATGATATAATGCACATTAAGTAACCGTTGCAAAGTTAAATGCAACACTTTAAAAACAATGCAAAATATATATGCAATGCTTTGTAACCGTTGCAAACTATATCAAATAAATAATACAAATTTTCTGCTATAAACAATGATAAAAAAGTGATATATAACCTGTTTTACATGTCAGTTTAGTTTTCTCATGTATCTGCACTCATTATATATTATAAAGGTACCTATTGGAAAAAGTCACCTTAACAAATAACAAGTCATGCTATCATTTCACCACAATCAACCAAAATCACCATAGAAATCTGAAATCCATTTTAACTTCATAAACATTCATGCAAAAATGATAGTTTTCCAATATCTAAGAAGAAAAGAGTTTCAAGCATGTATGTTGAAGAGTTCCATAACAAAATACACAAAAAGCATTCAAACAACAATGCACATCATCACTCAATGCCATGCTATCATCCGAGTAGTATTCATCATCGTCATCGTAATCATTGTCCTTGGAGTTGCTAGCATGATCATGATTGCCGATAATGCCACCACTTTCATGTGAAGATGATTCTTTCCCCTTTCCTACAGCTGATATAAGACGCTCGATGTCTTGACGATGAATCTCCATCATATTTGTCATTTTCTCTTCCATCATACAAATCTTTTCCTTCAAAGTTTCGACCGTGTCGCGGAGTTTGATGACTTCCTGATTGGACGTGCCCTCCTTGCTACCAAAATACATTGATGGGGTGACATCACGACCTGCACAACGTACACGACCAGGACGCTCGGGTCCCTTGACTATAGCAAACGCTTCATCTGGAGACAGTGGTACTGCAGGTTCACCGTCAACACTTTCACTTGTTGAAGGTGTCATAAGTCTAACCATTTCATCCTACATATCATTAATAAATAAATTATGATATATATATATATATATAACACATGGTACTACTTCTGCGTTGTTAACTCACATGTTCTTTTTATAATTCTAATGACTCCCATATTCTTACACCATTAACTTCTCGAGTCTTCGTTAGGCGGAACATTTCCACACGTGTGGGCACACGAGAATATTTCTTAATCTGCATAAGATAAAATGATTATAAATATCATGTAAAATACCAATTGTATAATATAATAATTTAACAACTATACTTACGAATTCGTCTGTCTTTTGGTTGATATTTTTTCTGCCCATTCTATGGGTCGGGTGAATACCCTTTGCACGATTTTCTCCATATTTTCGAGCTTTTTCTGAAATGAAATAAAATAAACCACAATAATTTATATTACATTATATGTGCATAATAACTTTGAAGATCAATAATGTAACTTTGAAAAAGAATCATTATTCTACCTTATACTCTTCACTTGTCCAATAGTCGATGAGCTTTCCCCATATAATTGCACTAAGCTCAGCAGGTACTCTTCGTCACAATTCTTCCAATGGTATACTTTCATCAAAGTAGTATAAAGAATTTGCAACGGTATTATTGGTTCAAACCTTAATGATATTTTATAAACAATTCAGAAAGTTCTTACCTTTTTTTCAATAAACATCTATATTGACGATGGAGATCAGCAACATGGCATAAGATTCGTCTATCATTCTCTATACTACGTTCCCATGAAAATGATCCCTAAAAAATTATACAACTATAGAATAAGGAAAATTTCAATATAAAGACTTCAACACAGTTCAGATTTTTTATTTAGATTGAAAAAAATTAAGATAGACAAAGGATAAAATAGAAAAACTACTTCCAAACCAGATTTTTACTTATCATGGTATATGCTTCAGTTGATTTATGGATAAGAAGGCTATTCTGGGGGCTGATATGGATGAAAATTATTGCATAAAAATATTTCAGATCATAAAAAAACTGTGGACTAGTACTTTAGGATAATCTATGATGGGAAGAAAAGCATGTACCTCTAAAGCTCTCAAAATGGTATCTCTTGTAGCTTGTGAAACATCTCTTCTGAAATCCCGAGTTGTGAGAGGAATGTGCATACGAGCCAATTTCCCTAAGAAACTTTGAAATAATGCTGAGTTGACTCCTACGGCATCTCCACCAACAATACGAACATGTAATGTCTCTCCAGGAGACAAGTGCTCCAAATAACGACACATCGATGGTCCTCTACGCTTCTTGGAAGATGAAGATCCTTGTTCTGCAGATTGTGGAGGTTGAATGGATGGCTCAACCGGTTGTGATCTTATCTGACCATTTGTTTGTGTAGTTTGTGAAGAACGAGTGCGACGCTCACGTCGTGGAGCCATTTGTAGATTAGATAACTCCATCTGCTCCAATTGTAATTGATCCGTAGCCGGTGCAATTTGTGACGAATGGTTGCCATCTATTAGGAAAGAACATAAACATGTATGTCATAAATCATTTAATAAAAATTCCAAAAAAAGTATAAACATGTAATTACCATTGTTTGTTATTCATCCACAACCACATTATTTCCACATATAATGGTTTGTATATCCATGTCATTTGACAAATTGAGTGTCTCATCACCATGATGTATATTTTCCTGGTATGCATTGGAATCAGGAACATTTCCATCGTCAGTTATATCATAAAAATCTCTAGGCATTGTTCGTATGGGTATTACCCATCCACTTGCATCATTGTCATCTACGTAGAATACTTGCTCCACTTGGCTTGCTAATGCAAACGGCTCTTCTGTTTGCAATCTACCACTTTTCTTTAGACTGACACAACCATGCTTATCTTTACGATAGCCAACATCGTTATTGAATACAACGAACCATTCACATTGAAACAAGACCACACGATGATCATGTGTGAAACTCATCTCAACAATATCCACAATTACACCATAGTAGCCATCCAAGCCTGAGCTAATCGTTGACTTTACAATGACTCCACACATTTGATTTGTTTTGTTGACATCAATGGATTTTTTTCTAAATCGGAATCCATTCACAATATATCCTGAATGTGAATGAACATGAGAATATGGAGTTAGTGCTAATACACTTAACTCTGGTGTCCATCTTTTGTCAGAATTGTGTTTCAACTCCTCCATTTTTACCTTAAACCAATAAAGAAATCGAGAAATGCTTTCGAATCCAACTGTTAATCTATCGTATTCTTCAAAAAAGTGATCAATTTCATTTATTTGCATCAACACATAATAATGAGCTAAATCTCTATCTCTCTCAGACCATTCTCTCCGTATAGTACCCATAAAAGATCTGTCATTCATAGAAAAGATAGATAAACGACCTTCTCTATTTTCAATTGGATCACTATCACAATTCCTCTCCGCACAGTTAAAATGATTGTTTGTACCATTCATATACATGGAAAAAAATTAATGCATTCTTCAAATAAATACCCCTCTACAATCGACCCTTCTGGATTAGCCTTGTTGATGACATAATCCTTAAGTTTCTTTAGATACCGCTCTATAGGATACATCCACCTATATTGTACTGGTCCAGCAATTTTTGCCTCACTTGCTAAATGTATGACCAGATGTACCATCACATCAAAAAAAGGAAGGAGGAAAAATCTGTTCCATCTTACATAAAGTAACAATAATATCATCTTCCCATCTAGTTAATATAGCCGGATCAAGAACTTTTGAACATACAACTTCAAAGTATCGACTGATTTCTGTTAAGGGATCCACCACATCAGGGGGCAATGCCCCACGAATAGCTAAGGGCAGGAAAATCTACATAAACACATGATGATCATGACTCTTAAAGTCAGATATCTTTTTCTCAACAATATTGATACATCTGGAAAGTTGGGAGGAATAGCCGTCGGGTACCTTGATATTAGAAAGGAAAGATAGTATCTTCTGCCGATGGTCTAAAGTTAATGAGTAGATTGCCCCGGGTAATATCAACCTTCCATTACCTGAATCAATAGGTTGTAAGTCCTTCCTTATGTTTAATTGTTGCAAATCCCTTCTAGATTTGAGAGTATCTTTTGCCTTTCCTATCAAACCAAGAATTCCAAGTACGTTTTCCATCATGTTTTTCTCTATATGCATGACATCAAGATTATGTCGTATTTGTAGGTGCTTCCAATAAGGCAACTGTTTGAAAAATATACTTTGTTTCCTCCAACCACCGCTTAATTTCTGCTTGAATGGTCGACCTAGTTGAATATTTCCAATGGCTTGTTGTTGACACCACAACTCAAGTCCATCTACACGCACTAGGTCAAGTTTTGGTCCAACCTGCACTCCATCAAACTTATCTTTATATTGATTACGACGCCATCTATGTTGTAACGGAAGGAAGCGATGATGACCTAAATAACAATGCTTTCCACTTTCATTCAACCAAGTACTGTATGTTTTCTCCATACATACAGGACATGCAGTTTTACCCTTTGTACTCCATCCAGAAAGATTAGCATATGCAGGAAAGTCATTGATAGTCCATAGCAATGATGCACGCATTGTAAACTTCTCATCTTTATGTGCATCATATGTTTCAACTCCTTTGTACCATAACAGCTCTAATTCATCAACTAATGGTTACATGTATACATCTATTGCATTTCCTAGACCCTTAGGTCCGGGAATTATCATTGAGAGCATCATAAAAGATGACTTCATACACATCCATGGTGGCAAGTTGTAAGTAACAAGCACAACTGGCCATATAGTGTAGCTAACATTCATGTTCGTATATGGATTAAAGCCATCACTCGAGAGACCAAGTCTAACATTTCCAGCGTTAAATGCAAAATCTAGAAACTTTTCATCAAACATCATCCATTCTTCTGCATCTGCTGGATGAAGAATCTTGCCATCAGGATCAGGTACCCTATCTTCTCTGTGCCAGGACATCCACTTTGCGGTCTTTGATGATCTAAACAAATGTTGGAGTCTTGGAACAAGTGGAAAATAACGAAGAACTTTCTCTGCCCTTTTCTTTGAATTTTCATTTGTGTTACAACTTTCCTTATATCTTGAAGCTTTGCACTCTGGACAACTGTCAAGATTTTGATTCTCTATCATGTATAAAATACAATCATTACGGCATGCCTCTATTTTCACAGAGTTTAAACCCAATGATCTTAGTCTTTTCTTTGCATCATACCAGTTATTAGGATAACCTTGAGGATTGTCTAATAGTTTACCGATAAACTTAAGTAATTCTTCAATCATCTTTTTGGTACACCGATGCATCACTTTCATCTCAAAGATCGTCAATAGAAATTCAAGTCTTGATACTTTAGATCCTTGAAAAATAGGCTCATCTGCCTCTCTTAAGTTTTTATAAAATTGGTTATCATCAAGTACATATGGATCTTGTATAGGTGGGACCATAGGGGTAGGTTGAGACTCCCATAACATATCCACAATCTGCTCATTTTGGAGATGATGATGTGATGACTCTTCCACTTCTTCTCCATGCATATTCCATGCATAATAGTGCATCCAAAACCTTCTAATATCAGATGCTCATAGACAATATCTCGTGGGTATGAGTGTGTATTCTTACACTTTGTGCAAGGACAAAAAATATCCTCTCCATTGATTCCTAATCTGTACGTGAATCGATCCTCATGAAATGCTCATTCAAGAAACTTCTTGACTCCTCTATCATATTCTTCGACATTTCTTAGTCTCATATGCATCCATGATTTGTTCATTTGCTAACCCTATAAAAGTATGCACCGATTCATAACATCAATAAAATTCTCAAGAAAGAAAGAAATTGATGAACTTAAAGTAGAATATTGAACCAACCTTCTTATATATTTGTTGATATTGTACAATGCCAATATTTTTCCTTTAGATTAAAAATTCAACTTCAAGCAATAATAATACTTCTTAAGGTTGCGAGTTTAACTTATACGATAACCTGGAATACCCCTATATTGTGATATGACTTAAAATAGGATAAGGTCAACCTAAATATATTGAAATTGCATCTGCAATTGAAAAATAGGTCACATAGAGACTCAGTTATCTGCAATCCACTCACAATGAAGATAAATGCATGGAAAAAGAATACAATGTTTGTCCACTAGCATTCAAAAGAAGACAATGCCCCATAGGGCTCATCCTTTTGCCAAGATGGACAACAACACAACTTATTGATCTTGGAAACCACTGCAAAACCAACCATGTACTAGAAGTCCATTAGAAGCCAGCATTTATAAACGTACTATGGAACCAATCATTTTAACTACTTTTAACATTATTCTGAATAATAACATACTTCTACATGTTCATAATTTCTCTATTCCAACTATCAGCATTCTCCTCCATAATTACATATTATAAAACTTAAGATGTACAAAAAATCTCAAACACTATTAATATCTTATGGCATCCCTATGAATCGCTATGTTAAGTGGCCAGTCTACAATTCTAAATATTAAAATGAAGTCCTCAAACAACCATGCTTTGAAATATTAATGTCAAACCCATAATTAAGTCTAAAAGAGGAAATATACGGATACATCACAGATATTCGGTGACATTGGAATTGGCTCAAAAAATTATTGCATACTTGAAGTTCATGAAGGAGATACAGTAATATGTTACAACAAACTACATGACAATCGTAATAGGCTGAGAGACTTTATAATTCGAACAAACAAGTACAGTATATTATTCATAATAACTATAAAATCTAAAGAAAATTTTCAAACTTCAAACTATAAATGCTGGACTGTTATTGTATTTAAATCTTTCATTCATAAATTTAAATATCATCTTCAACAATCATAGATATAAAAAACGCTCATCTCATCCTCAACATGTTATCATCGTAACCAACCAAATGCAAAAAAGAGGCTAAAGAGTTAAGAACATGTCTTTGAGAACTTGCTCAAGAACAGTAAAAAAAATATCCAGCACCCTCTCATCATCATCCCTCAATAGTTTGTGAAAACAAACAAGATTGGAGGGGAGTCAATCCGCAAGAACGACATAAAATGAGATTTACAGAATGGAGGGGAGTTAGACGTTACCTGAGATCGGATGAAGGAGCCGAAATGGGAGAGGGACAAATCGGAGGAGGTCGGCGCACGAAAGGAATGGGGTTTTTTAGGGAACAAAGGGGAATAGGTATTGGGATTTAGGGTTTAGGTATTTCGAATAGGGAATGGAGGCACGGTATTTGGGATTTCAGTTGGAGGGAGAATTTGGTGGATATAGTTTTTGGGATTATTTTGGTGGCT
This sequence comes from Ottelia alismoides, assembly GCA_037367405.1. Taxonomy (NCBI): domain Eukaryota; kingdom Viridiplantae; phylum Streptophyta; class Magnoliopsida; order Alismatales; family Hydrocharitaceae; genus Ottelia; species Ottelia alismoides. The sequence continues at coordinate 76,835 of JAZKJV010000281.1, read as the reverse complement.
ATGCAACGTTTTACTAAGAAATATTGTATTTGTTGTTTTTAAATCTGATGATTTATATAAGCATTGTAAATGCTCTAAGTAAATCCAACATGTTGCAAAACGTTGCAACAGTTCGCCGAATACAACATAATAAAAAAACATTGCAATTTTAAAATCATTAGCGATATTTATTTGTAACCATTGCATTATTTGTTGCAAAAGAACCCTTTTCCAGTAGTGGTTCAAGCTTTGAAGGATACGATTCATTATGGCTGGAAAGCAAAGTCTCTTTCAATGACGGGGAGAATCCAATCCAGCTCACTGACTCCGTTACTATCGAGATTTTCCTCCACTGGGCAGATAGTACCATAATTCCTATCTCGAGTTATTTCCCAGTATGAGGTAGGTATGAAAGTTATTACCCATTCTGAGTACGGATTCGAAATAATTCCCAAAGGATGGTATACCGGCAAACGGTTTGTCGGTGCCTAGGTGGAGCGGCAAACCGTTTGCTGCTGGATCAATGATTGGCATGGCAAATCGTTATATTAGCGGCGAACCATTTGCCGTTGTTAATGTCTCTACCGTTTTGACGTTAATTATCTTTAGTATTCTTTTTAATCTTTTTAATTTTGCAAAAGTAGAGTATCTAAATTTTTAAATTGTATGTAATTTTTTATATCAATTAACTTAGCGTTTTTAATTTTTATGGTATAATTTTCCATTTCATTTTTTTACACCGCAGAATATTTGGACTTGTATTGTATTACTAAAATTTGTGATGTTTTTAAACATATTTGATAATCCCGTCGTCATAAAAGTTGCATTAATCATATCTCTATGTTGAGTCGGTGAAAATGTAGAGTAGTCGAATATCAGTGAATTTGTATAATCACAAAGAGAACAGAACTTCATTACTATCATTTAAATGATAAACAAAATTCTGAATATTTGCCTTACAACATCATAACAAAATGCACGTATTAGTCCTTAGATACATAACATTTCATTACACTATCTCAAACTAAATCAACGCCTCGATTTCACTCGCGCTCGTGCGTACTTCAACGCAATTGTATAATGTAAGTCAGCCAATTCTTTATACAAATCTTCTTCTTCGTCATATATTTCTATGGGCGGTGAAGTCTCGCTCTGCGAAAAGTCCTCGTAGGAAGTGGCATTGTCTGAGACGAGTAAGGAGTGAATTGAAATTCAGACTGGACCGGCTGAGGCTGCGATCAATCCTCCTCAGAAAGACGTAGTAGTACAGAAGGTGGTGGCTGTGGTACCAGTGGTGACTGTGGTACCAGTGGTGACTGTGGAGCATGGCGCACTTCACGGCGTGATCCTCTACTAGTAGATGATGAACACGCTGTTAAGAAACGATTGTCGGAAAGGCGCACCGACTTGCGAGATGTAATGCGTGTTTTAGCCATAACCTGAATGAGCATAACAACAAGTGATAATATTTTAAGCAAAATTATATTTGCATCACAACTATTGTCAAACAGTAATAGCATGATTTATTAATGTAAAATGTAAAGTTTCGATATCATGAGTAATAGCAAACATAAGTAAAGTAAAGAGTTGTTGCAAATGTATTCTTATTTACAAAATGAAGATAGCATGTTACAATCAGTGAAATCACTTCTTCGTGTGGTGTACAATATTGGACAGACGACCCACTGAAGAGGACTCTTTTTCTTTTCCATGTCTGGACCCCTCTCCCACTCCCCGATCAGCCTCCACCCTTCATGTTTCTCCTCTGCCAGTTGAAACTCTCCCTACGTCACCACGACCTCTCCCAAGTGCAGTCGTGGTTGAATGCTCCTGCCATGTTGTGGACCAACCACTCCATCTCTGAGTTCTAACATTTGAGGTGCGGGGGAGATCTTGATGGGGAACCGGTGGATGCATTCTTGCACTGAATGACCTAGGGGGATCCATATATGATGTGTCCATGGCCATGATGCAACTCCAGAGCCAAATTGGTGAGGCAGTAGCTGTCCAATGTCGTAATCAGGAACATCAGTGTACGTTTGTTGACTTTGAGTGGACCTCATCTGCTGGTATTGCTGAGGTTGAGTTGGTTGGACTTCTTGAGTATAGAGTATGTCGTATGACGGGGTACTCATTCGTTCGAAAACTATATTGCTCCCCCCATTGTTGAGACACAAATGTTGTTGGTTCGGTGTATGATGTATACATGGGGGGATATCGTGTATTCTCGGATCCACTAGAGACACATTTTGAATCGTATATTCGACGTAGCCAATCATTTGTTGCATTTCTGTGCTTCGTCGATGCTCTGTCATCATTTCCCTTACACGAAATAATGAATTCACCTATAAAATTAAAAGTCTCGATTACAAGTTATGCAATGGTTACGATGAAGAAAATAACATGTGTAAAAGAATTACCAGCTGGTTCCACCTAGGTCCATGTGGTTCATAAGCTTGTCTCGGAGGTGGAATGGCGGTTGCGATCCAACGACGAGTAACTTGCCAATACCATGTCAAATATTCAACGAGAATAGTATCCACTGCCCTATCCAAATGTCTCTCCGTAACAACGTCCTCAACTCGTCTCTACCATTGGGACAAACGGTCTTGATGGTGTACACCCCAATCATGTGGTTCATAATCTCTCGGTCAAGCACGTCTATCGCCGGAGTGTATTTGTGGCATCGCCTCCGAGATGTGTTGCCGCAAATCGAACTGCTTCATCCCACGATCGGGTGCGTGAATGAAAACAATGTTGAAGCAGATAAGAACTGTCTTCGACAACCATATGGTTTGACCCATGCGGCATATTGGAGATAGACGCACTACAATTTGATCCTCATAGGGTGTCCACCTCATTTGTTGAGAGTGTTGCTATTGATCAATGATTTCAGATTCTATAACATAATTAGTAAAGAACAATGACTGTCACATACCTAATGCTCCTCTTGTAGATCCAACACATTGCGGTAGAAGGATAAATGAGTGGTGGATACATTCTCTCTTGTGACCTTCTTCCTCCCGTTCACCTAGCCGCGTAAGGAGCTGATTGCAGATTTTCCTCTCTCAACTGGTACGAACGGGGTCGACCTATGTGGATGTGCTCCCACGCCCATGTCTTCGTAGACGAATAAGAGGCCACTGTATTAGATACTATATTGGGTATATGGTACATTTTATATATAAACAGTTGTTACCTGGAGGAAGGTCCAAAAAACATAAGCTCTCTTCGTCTTCATCAACGAGAGTTGATCCAACTTAAAGTAAATCTGAGCCAGCACTGCTGCACTCCATGCTCTTTGTCCACAATTCTGCAGCTGGTGCATGAGCAAAAGGTGACAGAGATGTACCTTATCTGCACTTGCGTCTGGCAATAAGCTTGATTTAACTTGATAAAGTACCAATGCCCTACCAACCCTCTCCGTCGTGAGTGGATCATTGGACTGAAGAGTCGTCGCTGTCAACAAAGTCCTCGCGATCCACGTTAATCTGAGCTTTCCTCCAACTAGCTCCTGATCGTCACTGTCATCCGGATTTACACCGAACATCTCTTTGCTGTATGAACCCCAATCCAGTTGGCTATGTTCCTCAAATCCAATCACTGGCCATGTTTCCACCCTTAAACCAGTCAACAGTGAGATGTCCTTCAATGTGACATTTACCTTACCTTGTCAAAGGTGGAAGTTGTGTGTTTCCGGTTGCCACCTCTCAACCAATGCCTTTATCAAAGACTGGTCAATCGTGACCCTCCTCAGGTTGGAGATGCAAAGAAAACCTACTACCTCCAACTGTCCATTAACAGCATCACTACGTGGTAGTTCAAGTATATGATTTAGGGTTCGTCCATGCTCCACAAAGCGATGCGCTTGTGTAGTCACAATAAGTAAATACCAATTGATGTCATTGAATTTACTTGTAACAGATGATTTCTCTCACCATATCAGTATATGGTAGAGGTCAACCAAATGGATGGTCTTCCTACCTTGTTAGTACAGAAGAATCGACATGTCCTGCAACTGTCTCCATTGTTATACAAAAAATTTAAAGTAATACAAAAATGTGGTAACAAAGGAATGCCATAAAAAGTTATATAATTGAATTTCATAATTATATCACTGGAGTAAATAAAGTCTTTTACAATAACTATTGATGCCTTCTTTCACAAGTTGTTTTGTTATGACCATGCTCCTAACAACTGCTACACATAGCTTGTACTTTACCCATCTCATCCATGCTACCGCGTAGACGCCTCCTCCGAGGTCGGCCAGGATTGGAAACTACATTCGGATGGAGCAATGGTGAGGGTTCCAGGGGTGGCCAGAAGCAACGATAAGGAATCGGGACGAACATATGTGCGTATGTGGACCGGAACGAGTTTGCCGTATAAAAATCAGAGCACAATTTCAGGTGTTCCATGCTGACGTTGACATTGCTGCATACCGCAATTATATGCGGGCATATTATTCGCATCGCCTGCATATAACCACAAGTGCATACGGACTGTTGACCATTTATGTTCACCTTGTAGTTGCCTTCAGGGGCCCAGACTTCAAACTCCGTGAGAGTGAACTGCTCCACCATCAGACCACGTGCTGATTGTACAAGACCATCCGTCAGCTTCTCGTATCGGGGCATTACGTGGTCGATTACCCTCTCACCAAACTTCCGTCGTTCGACGAAGTACGTGTTTAGGCGATAAAACACATCTAAAAAAAGTGTTAATACAAGAAGGCCACGTATTCCCCTAAAAACACTTTTAAAACTTCCAGAGAGGTTAGTAGTGGTCAGCCCCATCGATGCCCCTCGTCGTACGCGCAAGCCCAGTAGCGTTGATCCCCCTTCCTATCTTACTATCTAGTCATACGCATCTGAGTCGACTATTCGGATTTGGTTCATAATGCGCTCATGATCATACTTCTTACTCATCACTGCCCCGGCGCTGTAAAATTTCTTTTGTATCCACTTATTAGTAAACCCCGCCTGATGCATATTCGCCTGCATGTGACGGAGACAAAAATGATGACAATGACCTCTCTCGACTGGAAAGTTTTGAGGGAACAAGTTCTTGAGGCCGGAAAATCTATCGCTGATGAAGCAGATACCGTCACGATCAATGATACCAGACAATTTATGTAAAAAAATCTCATGATTCTAACCGTTCACTTTCTACAACAGCGAAGGCAAAGGGAAAGAGGTGACCATTAGCATAAACAACAGTAGCAGTTAGTATATGCCCTTTATATTTCCCTCATAGATGGGTGGCATCAATGCTCAAGACGGAACGACAATGCTGAAAACCTTGTATTGAAGGAGCAAAGGCCCAAAATAGATGGAAAAACACAGCTCGTCCTTCTATGAGTGCATAGGTTTTAGGGTAAATCGCTTGTTGATGTTCGAACTCGTAGAAAGTATCGGATTGCAGTGTCTCATTAGCCACATGAATCGTTGAATATCTGCATATGACTCAACATCATCTCCGAATATATTCTCCAAAGCTCTCCGTTTCCCATTTTATGCTTTCTTATATGAAATTTTGACCCTGTATGTTTCCTCAACAAGTGATTGGATGACACTTGGAGTAAGTGTTAAGTTAGATCTAAGAGTGGTAAGAATAAATCTCTCAACGAATTTCGAAGTACAAACACGATTATCAACAAGAAGTATTGCATTACGGCAAGTGTGTTCTGCCCGGTAACTGCTTACTTGCCAACTATCACGATGACTGTTGTACACTGCATGTAATCTCCAGCGATAATTACCATGTACACAACTTGCCGTATACTGGGTGCTCTTGGAGACATCTACCTTGAACTGGACGTACTTCGACATACTCTAAGTGGACAACTCGTCAATTAGGCTCTCTTCGAATCAAAAGATCGATTGAGCCAGAAGTCCTTTCCCGATGCTCCATCGTTCTGAGCATCATCAACTTCATTTAAAAATGGCACCTCCTATGTAAAGGTACCAAATATCCAATCATCCGAACCGAAGAAGTCCGGTAGATCGTGTAGAGGATCCAAATCCATCTCATAGTCCACTTGTGGATCATATATTGGTTCGTTGTTATTGAAGAAAGAAGAGATTCCTGACTGTAATCGGACAATAATTCCACCCTAGCACTAGTGGTCCCCATCGAGCTTGTTCATTCACTCTTTCATCTTCATTCACTCCTTCCTCTTCCTCATCATAATCGTCTTCATCTCCCTCGTCACCATTATTTTCATCATCATCTTGAGCATCATCTTCCTCATATATGGATTCGTTAAGATCAAACAATTGTTTTTATGATGTTCCCACATCAACTTGAGATGGAGCGATCTCATCTTCCTCAATTAAAAGCTCCATCATCCCCACCTGTCGACTTACTCGCAACATAAGTTTGTAATTTTATCTGTGTCAATCATGATTGGACGAAACGAGCTGGCACTTGCAGGCCACTTGCAGGTGATCTTAATATCATATATATCGGGTGTATACCCAGTAAGTCCATATATATGAGCATGCATATCGTCATAAGTACTGGATACAGGCACTCTGATCATGTCACTATAACCTCCTTCATAAGCAATCTCATTATCCATGATTCTAACCCGTACGCCCCAGAACACATATAACGCAGCAATCTCAGTCATTTCCTATATATCACTAAAATTTATAAATGACCTACAAACATGTACTCGTAGAATTTTATTGTTAAAAAAAATTGACAAAAGCCAAACCAAATCTCTATCCACATCTTCCTATACAATCTTTGTTCCCATTAGTTACAAATCTCCCATTAGTTATTTGAAAGATCAAAAGTCTGATAAGTTGTCATTACTGATATCTCCCATTAGTTTTTATAACTACAACTAATGATATACTCCTCTTTTATCATTACTCTACAGTTTAATATATCCATGACTAGCATAAATGTCAAATTAAAAGTTGCACAAGTAGCAATATTATGGACAATATTACAACTACCAACTTCGTGAGGGATGACACAATTAGCAAAAATATCACTATTAACAAGAATATCACAACAAGCAAGAATAACACAACTACCAACTTATAGCTCAACTACTATGTGATGTTAAATTATACTACTATCATTATTATATTTAATATTACTTAACTTAAAATTCTACCAAATAAGAAATAAAAAAATTAACTAAAATTACATACCTTGAAGGAAGAGGAGGAGCAAAATCTTGGAGTTGAAAGAGGAGTAGAATGGATGACGAAGTGTGTGGAATGAGATGGGAGGGGGGGTTATAGCGGACCCGAGGGCCTCAGCACGACAAACCGTTTGCCGCGGTCGCCTGGTCAGCGACATTTCTGCCGCGGCGAATGATTTGCCGCAGCAGGGGCATTCATTCGCCTTTATTCCCTCGAAGACCGGAGCGGCCTCGTCGACCGCGTCCAACGTACCTCGTAGCAAACGGTTTGCCGCTCCACCTAGGCACGCGGCAAACCGATTTGCCGATATATCCCCCATTTGGGAATTATCTCGAATCCGTACCCAGAATGGGTAATAACTTTTAAACCTACCCCATTCTGGGAAATAACTCGCATATCTCCTCTTTGTGTGCTAATTTTCTCTAGAACATCACGTGGCATGGATTTGCATGGAAAATGGTTTGCTTGCTTAATGATGACACTGGGGAGGTCTCCGTGGATGTGGAACGATGGAGGGGAGCTGAAGTGGGTTGGGCAAGAGATGGAGGGAGAGGAGGATGGTTCCCTATTACTCCACTCTTTCTCTTTTCTAGTGGGTTCCACATTTTTCCTTTTTTAATATATTAAATAAATTGATTTTATTCCATCTATTCCATCAAAAAATAATATATTATACCATCATATCATTTGAAAATTATAAACTACTCCACTTCTACTCACTTTTTCAAACTCCAATACTATCACATCACAATAACTACTCACTTTTTCAAACTTCAATACAATCACATCACAATAAACCCACTTCTAACACACCCCCAGTTTAACCCTCTATCCAAACACCAAAACTCAAAAATAGATTACCTGATACCAGTTTAACCCACCTAAACCCGCATACCAAACACACTAATTATTTTTGATAGATTTCATCTAGGTGTAAGAATTGGCAAATTCATGAGGCTTAAGTAAGCAACAGGAAGAATACAAAGTCGAGAAATTATTTTAAAAATCTTTCTCGAAAAGTCCAACATTTTCTGAGATATTTAGGTAAATAATATAAAATCTTTAGCACTTCAAGAAATAAGGAAAAATACCAAGGGTTTACTCTCCTTATATTGATTTTTTTCTTGTTCCTAGAATAGTTATTTGCATTTCCTATTCCACAACTTCCATTTAAGAACTATTCCACCTCCGTTAAGAAATGATTACTATTAATCTCTCATTTAAAATGTCTATTCAACTATAATTGCCACTTCGACTACAAGAATACTTTCATTTCCTTATGGTTGAAACCCATTAGGGTATGCCATAAAATTCTTAAGCAATGTTTATTCGTTTAGAGAATAAATACTGGAATACAAGGTCAATTCTTTGTTAGATGCGATTCTTAAAAGTACACTTATTCTCAGTCACATCTCATTATTTTACCTTATTTCACCCTTATTCTCATCTTTGTTCTACATTACCTACCATTATTTCACCTTATTTTTCATATTCTTATCTTTCTAGCGGAACGGGGACCATTATTCTCCGTATTCCTCATCATTATTATTGCTTATTCATGAATCGATTGTTCCCTTAGAGGACGTTCAACATGGGGGTTACCCCTATTTGAGGGAGGTTACCCCAAAACCCATCTATCATGTGGGGCCTACGCTTCCTCTCTTTTTTAATACATTAAATAAATCATTTCTCTTTTATCTATTCTAAAAAAATAATATATTATACCATCACATCATCTAAAAAAATATAAACTATTCAACTTTTACATAATTTTGCAAACAGGCTTCGGGTTGTTATGGGTGACATCATCAGTGATTCACAGACAGCTTTTGTTCCTGGTAGACACATGATGGATGGGGTGGTCATGGCTTCAGAGATTGTTGCTGATTGGAAGAGAAGGAAGGTCAAGGTTTTCTCTGGAAGATTGACTTCTCCAAAGCGTATGACTGTGTAAGCTGGAAATTCATATGGGCGTCCCTTTCTAGACGTGGCTTCCCTGATGAGTGGATCTCTTGGATGAAGAGGTGTGTGACGACGACTTCTTGTTCGGTTCTGGTTAATGGAAGGCAAGAGGGGGGGGGGGGGGTTTTCAGCCGCAAAGGGGGGTCAGGCAGGGGTGCCCTTTGGCTCCTCTTCTTTTTGTTATTGCGGCAGACGCATTGGCAAGGATGGTTACTCGTGCTGTGGATGGAAGTTTCATACAGGGATTCACATTAGATGGAGTGTCTATCCCAATTTTACAGTATGCTGACGATACGATCCTCTTTGTAGAAGGAGGTGCTCTTGAGGCTGAGGGAATCTCTACAGTTTTGGACCTATTTGGGAGAGTCTCAGGGCTGAAACTAAATGAGGAAAAATCAACTTTTATTCCATTTGGTCTTTCCGAAGGGGAGGTCGAGGCATGTGGGGCTTTCCTGCGCTCAAGACGAGGGGCTCTCCCAATCACCTATTTGGGATTGCCTATAGTGGACGGCCGCCTAAGACAATCAGATTGGGCTCCAATGATAGAGAGACTTGAGAACAAGCTTGCGGCCTGGCGTGCTTCTTGCTTATCACAGGGTGGACGCTTGGTGCTCCTGAGGTCGGTCCTTTGCGATTCCTGTTTTTTATCTATCATCTCGCTTGCTCCCAGTGGGAATTCGTGGTCGGTTGGAGAACTTAATGCGTAGATTCTTTTGGGCTGGTATTCCGTTGGTTGCTTGGAAGGTTGTGACGCTTACTGAGGCCGACGGTGGTTTAGGAGTCCTCAACCTTGAGGTGATGAATAGGGCCCTCCTGGCGAAGTGGGTCACTCGTATTTAGGGTGATGGATCAGATGCAGTTTGTATGCTGTTGAGGAAAATTTATGGCGTGACAGAGATTCTGGAGTGGCGTCCTGGTCGATTGGTAAAACCTTCAAATTTTTGGCGTGGAGTGTGCGCGGTGCTTCCCCAGATTTCTCCATGTCTAAATCCTGTGCTGAGGCATGATGCAGAGGTTAGTCATTGGATATGGTCGGATGGTGCCTTCAGTGTGAAGAAAGCCTACAAGGTCATATATACCTCCGTCGTCTTTGATCCAGGAATTGCAGTTCCAAGACTAGGGCAAATTTGGTCTTGGAAGATTCCTAAAAGGGTGAAAGTTTTCCTTTGGTTGTTTGGGAGAGAGCGGGTGATGACGGGTGCTCGGAGGGCCCGTCTCTTTGGGGCTAACGGCTCTTGTTTGCGGTGTGGAGAGGAGGTGGAGGATGCTAATCACTTGTTTTTCATTTGTTCTTCCTCGAGACAAATCTGGGCAGGGGTCAACCTACATGAAGTTGCATCCTCAGGGAATATAGAATTCTGGGAGTCCATTGGAACTCGCACAATGGCTGAGAAACAGAGGGCAACATCTATTCTATGGGCAATTTGGTTGGCAAGAAATGGAACTATTTTTCGTGGGGAAAGATGTTGTACTGAAAGTGTAATAGAGCATGCCAGACTCCTATATGAGTCTTGGTCTTTGTAACCTTGTACCTAACTTGTGATTATAAAGTTTTTGGGTGTCTACCTTCACGGTTTGACACCCTTTTTTCCTTCAAAAAAAACTTTTACATAATTTTCCAAACACCGATACAATCACATCACAATAACTACCCACTCTTATAAACTTCAATATAATCACATCACAACAAACCCTCTATCCAAATACCAAAATACAAAAATGAGTTAGACTCCCCCAGTTTACCCCAAGTAACACGGTAACCAAACACACCCTTAGGTACCGTTCGGATTGGGGGTTAACCCCCCTCTCGAAGGGTTTACCCCTCGAAATCCTCCTTTTCTCTCACTTGTGGGGCACACTCTCCCTTCTTTATTTAAACATTAAATTAATTATTTTTCTTTCATCCATTCCATCAAAAAATAATACATTATACCATCACATCATCTAACAATTATAAACTATTCAACTTCTATTCACTTTTTCCAAATTTTAGTACAATCACGTTAAAATAACTACTCACTTTTCCAAACTTCAATACAATCGTATCACAACAACTACTCACTTTTTCAAACTTCAATACAGTCGCATCCCAACAACTACCCACTTTTCCAAACTTCAATACAATCGCATCACAACAACTAATCAATTTTCCAAACTTCAATACAATCACAGTACAGTAAACCCACTCAACTTCTAACCCTCTATCCATACACCACAACAGAAAAGCGATTTAACACCCCCTCCCCCAATTTTAATCCAGGTTAACCCGATAACCAAATGCACCATTGGAATTTTCTTCGTAAGAGTAGCACCCTAATATGGGAGTAAGCTTCCACAACAGCCTCGAGACCATTAACGAAGATTTCCCTTAACAGTACAGGATATATAAGGGAATCCTGACAGCCTAAATCATGGTGGTTGAAACCTTTGTAGACTCATTATTACTAATGGGTATGAGCAGTTACACGTTAGGAAATAGTTATGGTATTTCATCATTTCAGGAATTGTCAAGGAAGCTATTCCATAATACTTTTAGACCTGTTAGGGAATAGTTATGTTTTCTTAATGGTTTAGAAACCGTAAACGAATCTTTGTTTTTTCAAGTAATCTACATGCATTATGTCATAACTGCAAAATGAATAAAACAATCCTTGTATGCACACCACCTGCCATATAAACTTCGAATGAACCTCGTTTTTGTCCACGTATAAACTTCGTAACGATGTTCTCCACCATCCATCCTTACGAGCACACAACATGTCATTCTTGACGTCCCATTTACGACCGGACCAAGTACTCCATATACGACATGGAAATGATCACAAGCATGAGAGTAGAAAAGATAAGATTTTAGAGTTACTATACAAGTCCAAAAAAGAAGAAATTGACCCAATAACTAAAAACATGGAAATAAGATCAACTAGTAGTTAAGCATAGTCTCATAAACTGCTATCATTGCATGCTCAGTAGACCTGGACAAAATGCGACCGAACGGATTGATGTTCTAAAACTCCCTTACCAGGGCTCAGGTCACTTGCCCATGGATCAAATGTAAAGTATTTTTTTCTTTATTTTTTAATCTAATTCCTAGACATAAATAAATTATTTGAGCATCATCTAATCTTTCTAATATGTGTTACTTGACATGTAAATTATAAAATATGATGCAATATTGATAATGTAAAACACAAATTTGAAGCATATCATATTAAATACAAGTAAAATGAAATAAATATTTTTATATCTACAGGCTAGACTGGACTGTGCCGGATTTTGTGGCACATGTCTGTAGCCCACCCAATTGACGGGTGAGCAAAAAAGCAGACCGGACCAAGCTGACCATGAACGGGCTGGATGGACACCCGACCCACTGGCCAGGTCTAATGCTCAGGTAGTTGCCGGCTAAGGCTGAGCAACAAATATTGGGTGGAAATCTTGTTATATGGTGCTACAAGTGGCATCATGTTGATCCGTGTCAAGCTATGTACATGCTCCGACTTAATAGGATGCGATAAAGAATTGTTGTATTATTAAATTTATTTTGAATTGTTGTTTTATTAAATTGTTTTAAATTTGGCATTTGCTCCTTTCACTTCTCTATATAAAGAAGGCATATGGTTCATTAATAAACATGTCATTGATTCCTTTCTACATTGGGGAAGCTGCATGTCTAACTATGAGTAACTGACAAAAATAACATCTGTTACTCTTTATGGATGAAATCTGTCTTGGCCTGCGATCCAACGAAACATGCACAAGATGGCACGGACCAACTGTGGAAAGGGGGGCTCAAAACGGAAGGAATGGGTTCCTTTCAGCCCTTTACCATTCCCAATGGTGAATCAAAAGTTGAAAAGACTATCCATTTTAATGTGGCCCCACTACCTTGCACAAGAGAAATATTCAAGGCTAACTATATGCTTGGTGACGTACCTTGGGACTTCACTTCATGGCATACGTTCATCATCCAGATAATATGGCAAAATCCAAACATCAGAAGTCATTTGTGTTGCTGCTTACCTTTCCAATAGGCTAACATATTAGAAAATAGAAGCAACCTTCTCACCTTTTTTTTCATTTGCTAAGGCATATAGACCAAAAAAATGCACTTGTTATAATAGGTGCAACAATACAAAGAGCACTCTCCCTACTATTTACATCAGGTACGTTTAAACAATCATGAGAATGTTAAAAGTCACTAAACTGATCAGTAGCTACAGATGAGCTTCAACGTGACAGGATGCCTTCACATCCATGTTCATCGAGAAAATTATAGATGAACTACTGCCACCATTCTAGAGGTATAGAAGCCATTACCAGAATAAGTACCTGTGAACCGTGACATTGGAACTTCTTCCAGGGAACTTGAGTTGTTTAACTGGATTCCTGAAACGTCCGTGAGCGACATAAAGCAGCCGGATTTGCTTGCATAACATGCGTGGCATCTGGTGGTAAAGGCTTCTCCGCAGCCTGTGGTTGGAAAGTTTTGAATATTCCGCCTTTAACAAAAGGTTCGTTTCGATCATGTTTGATGCCAAGCGTAGCCCATATAGAGCTTTTGGCAGCCTCTTCTGGATCATCGATTCTCAGCGTCTTAGGTACCCACAGAGATTTTTCAACTCTATCTTCACCCTGTGGAATAGCATCTCTGGAGTGTTTACCCAATCTAGGTGAATGAATGGTCGCACATGCATTGGTGTCATTAGACGATGACAGCGAATGGCAACCACTCAAGCCCATAAAAGGGATGTTCCAAGGTGCGGGAGGCCAGCTAGCCATACAACCCCAAAATGAAGCAGGGACGAGCGGCACAGGAATTGTTGAACCAACAAAAGCCGGAGCAGTCATTACAGGAGATAAATTCCATGGCATTGGAATATTACTTTCTTCTCCATTTAATGCAGCAGAAAAACTTCGACCAGCTTCTGCAGCAGCGGCAGCAGCAATATCATTCCATCCCGGACGCCAAGGAAAAGCCCAATGTGGACCAGGATAACAGGGTAGGGAGTGCATAGGGACCAACCGACTAGATGGATCAGAAAGAATGTTTTGGCTGACTTGACCTGCATCTGCCAGTGATTCTTTCTCCAAAGAACTAGGAATTTCCAGAGATGAGGAGCATGTCGGTTCCTTCCCAATTTCACTGCAAGCGGTAGGATCGTCACATTTTCTCCTCTGTTCTCTAATATTGAGGGAGTTGGTTATAGAATCACAAATATGTGCTTCCTGGCCAAACTTCAGAACTGTCCTAGTCCCATTTAAGTGACTTGAGGATTGGCAATGAGGGGAATCAGGAACATCAATCCGCAAGGGAGGCATGCCTTCAGAAACCGTTATCAGATGGCGATAGTGTGAAGATGAATGTTTGTTCTTCCGCCTTCCTGCACCGACAGGGACATTTCTCATTGTACCACCAGCTGTCCAATACCTCTGACAGTTCTTGCAGAAGTGTCTAGGCTGGTTAACATTATAGTTGTTGAAATAACAAAACTTAGTGTCCAAGCTATTGCACCTCGGGCAAGGAAGAATTTTATCAGGCTTCTTCAAGATCTTTTCTTGACCAGAGACTTTTCCAGCTTGCTCTTCCTCAGGCTTTGAATCACCTGTTAATTTGCCATCCACGGTAATTTCCTTCTCATTAGCATCCTTCGCACCATTACTTCCAGAAACGCCATCTTGATCATTGCAATCTAAGTCCTCATTGTTGTCAGATGATAACTCTGTGACTTCTGCAACTATAGCTTCTTGGCATGGGTCCTGAAATTCAAAACTAACTTTAGAATAAAAAGTGTCTTATAAAGCTCTGTAAAATAACAATAAAGTGGTTTTATGCTATCCCAACATTCGCACAGGGGGGACTTTATGCACCAGGGTCCTTTTTTCGATTTCTTTAAAAATTCATGGCACTTTGGCACTTCAGAAACAGTTACAATTTTTTTTCATCTCTTCTGTTTTGGTCTTCTTAAAAGAAGAGAGGAAAAATGCTCATTCCTCATATCCCAAACTATATTCTCATATTAAACTTGTGCCTTTCCAAGAAAAATGTTCCTTGTCATCATTAACATCCTCAAAACATTACTTTGTGAAAATCATTTGAGGACAAATAATTTAAAGTGCTCTAATCTATCTCACAAAAGGAAATACTATATACGTAATTTTATTCAAAGTACCAAGATGTCGCCCAACCTAAAATCATAACAAATGCTTGAAGAGATTGATTGAAAGTGGAGGGACGATAATGTTCTGCTTGACCACCTAAGCTTAGAGTTTTCCATCAATTCACTTACCCCATAAAAACAAATTTTATCCGTTTGTTTTTCACCTCTGTTGCATCAAATAGTTTTTTTCCCTCGTTTCTTACCCCTCCTATCGAAATTGGATGAAAAGTAACTAGGATAGAATTTCAATGGCTACTTTAATAAAACATGTGATCTAGTATGAAGACTTCATCTAGACTAACAAAGTATTTCGACATCAATATAAACATTCATCATGATAACCTTACCTCACCTTTTTGCCTTGATTGTCTACCAATATTAAAGCTTAATAAATGAGAGGTCCCTTGGTGAAAGTTGCTGGTAGATGATACTGTTCTGGTGAAGTTAGCAATAGATGAATTATAACAAAGGGAGAACATGACATGCAGAGATTCCAGATCCAATAGAAAAAGGAAGACAGATACAAGATGCAAGTTAATAGTAGGAGGGATAGAGTTGTGATAAATGTGCTGCAACATTTTATACTCAGAAGAAATATATTATTACATACTTACTATCTTTTAAAGCGAGTGAAAAATTAATAGAGACGCCACTCATACGATCACTTCAGGGTGGATAAAGAGGAACATGATTCAATTCTTCATGTTAAGAATACTTTCAGAAGTAATAGGTACAACCATAAAATTGCAGCATGATTAATCATGTTCCATGATATTGGATGTAGATTTGGAGATCTTTACAACGGTGGTTATGCAAATACAGCCAGTTGGGATGGGATGCCACCGGAGCATGAAAAAGCACGATTTAGGGGAACTTCATGAATAAACTCCAAATCATAGTAAACTTTCATATGGTAACAAAATGCAACTTGCTAACATATTGTTAAATTTTGTCAATGGAATGAAAATTTTGATGCACATGTTGATAGAAAATGTGTCTATATTGGTAACAAAAGGGAGAATATGGTTTAATATAATCATGCCGCGAACCAATGGATCCGGTCCCAATAATCCGAATTTACACAACAATCGTTGCTGCAGGCAGTCTCACAGCAGCAGATCAGAATCCATTAGAAGTAACATCGTCAACCATATATATTTACAAAAGATATCTACAGTAATGATAAATAAATATTGATGGATGGGGAACATAGAAAAGACAACCAGATTTATACGGATTAAATAACAAAAAGTTGGTGTAATGTCCATGAGGAAACATGTAAGGTAGTCCCCATATGCACAAGAGATTGATCAATATCCCGATGAAAAGGTATGAAAAGTTGAAAGATGAGCCTTATATGAGGGACAAGGAAGACCACAGAAGTGCACAAAGAAACCAACACAAATCATTAGGTTTACTTAATTATAAATTCGAATATCACCAGAAGTAGATCTGTAAAGTGGCTATTAACTCATGTCGAAAACCTAATAGTAGTGTCGGAAAAAGCTTCATTTCATTTAGTTTGTTTAAATTTGTTTGGAAGTAATGAATCCGTGTAGCCAACATTACTTTAAGTAGAAAAAGAATTGAATTTTATAAGGCTGGTTAATTGGTTTAAAACAATTAGATTGTTCCTTTCAATTCAGGTATAATATGCTAACATTAGATATGCTTAGACGCAACAAATCCGTGCATCTAACCTTACTTAATGTATAGTAAGAATGGTTTTGATTGGTTAAATGTTCTTAGATGGTTCCTTTATTTCTTTTTGTAACACAGAAACACCAAGTTCCTTATACATCATTCATTTTCATCCAAGCACGAAAATCAAATTTTACTTTCCATTTGTTATTTTATGAAAAGCAAAAACGCCGACATATTAACCAGAACAAAACAATTTCCCGTTACTTCATTTCATTACTTTAATTCGACAACACAATTAATTTCCACCACTTTCATGTTCGTCAAAGATGCTCACAGAAGAAAAAGCCAATAGCAAGCAAATCACCTCAAATATTAAAAAATAGCAGAAAAAAGCAAACTTGATTAAAAAATATTGCAATAAAATATTGCAATAATTCTCACCACATATTAAATTCCAAATACAGTAAATCAAACAAGCCAAAAAAATCAAATCAACGCTGCAAATTCCCAAAAAGGGCAAATCGCGGTCCGCAGCAGCATGATCGCATCCAAAAAACCGAAACCCCTAACAAACGCCGAGGCAAATCTCACTCTAGATAAAAAAACATAGGGAAAAACACCTAGATCCTCAAACCAAACAGCAAAAAAAGGATCCAGATGCAGATGGAAGTTTCCAAGCAGCGCTGACCTTCTCGACCACATCGTGCTTCAGCGCAGGACCCAAATCGCAGCCGTCGGCGACCTCAGCCGCCGCCTGGCTCTCCGGAACCGGAATCCTTCTCCCGAAGAGCTTGATCGCCTCAGACATGACCGTCGTATCTCCGCCTTGAATCCAAAGCAATTGTCTCGGGATCCGATCGCATGTCCTCCACCACGAGAACGGGGAAGCGGAAGGAGATGAAAGAAAAGGAGGAAAGAGCAGAGGATGGGAGGGGAAGTAGCAGTAACAAACAAACTCTGGAAAGAAAGAGGGGGTGGGCAAGTTGAGGGTCGAGCACTTTCGACTGCGGGCGACCGGGAGATGCCGGTTGCGGATGGAGGGGCAGCCAGCTGTGTGTCCGAGTCAGCTCCGGAGGGTGTCTCAGCCACGAGTCCAGTATGTGGCTGCGGCGAGAGGGTTGGGAATATAGATGGGATGTGTATAAAGGACAGGAGTATATCCTCCAGTGGGATATTCTCATTTTTTATTATTCCCAGCATTATATTTATATGCATTTTTGAGTTGAAGAATTTATTTATGAAGTAATAATCATATATACTTTATATTTATTTTTGATATTTTTGATATTTTTAAAATATTATTATGGATTTTCATACCTATAGCTTTCTAATATATCATTTCAATTTTGTCAGAATTAAAGACTCTTAAGTCCTCTATCCAGAACATGTCGATTACATCAATTTTAAGATCGTTAAAATTACATGTTTAGATGGAGGACATGTGAATCTCTGTTTCCGACAAAATTTTAAAAATTAGGAGCGTTTAGTGATGAAAATCCATGATAATATTTTCCTAAAAAATAAAAAATGGCTAAAAATAGCAATGAAGTAGGTAAAAGTTACCTACTTCATTAAGCACACTCCTTTCCTCAGCATTTAGATACAAGAATAAGGTTCTGAATATCTTTTTCCTTATTTCTGGAATAATTATGAGTATGCTTTATGTGCTTCTCCTTATTTCTCTCCTTTTAATCAATATTGATATTTATCCTCTTTTAGTACCACATGTATTTCATAGTATGCATCGCTTATTGCATAATATTGATCTTTTATCACACATTTTTAAAAAAGAAAAGAAAAAAAAAGAGGAATATGAATAACTTTATCATTTCTCATTAAAATACACTCTCAAATAAATAAGAAATATGAATGAGAGGTGGGGAAGTTTGCAGCTCAACTGCATATAACCTCCATGTTT
The DNA here is from genome assembly GCA_037367405.1 of Ottelia alismoides. NCBI lineage: Eukaryota > Viridiplantae > Streptophyta > Magnoliopsida > Alismatales > Hydrocharitaceae > Ottelia > Ottelia alismoides. The sequence continues at coordinate 58,011 of JAZKJV010000281.1, read as the reverse complement.
ATCGTATTTCGGTCTTAGCCACTCATTTACTTTGGAATCTGAAATTGTACATGCTCCGATGTAGAGTCACTTGCACTCGCTCATCTCGAGACACGACCTGATTGGATCTGATTGGATTGGATGTAATGGACGCACAGTTTCATGCCGCTCGACAATATATTTCTTTTTTCCCTATGAATAAACTTATTTATTTCTTATGATATATCCACATTCCATTCATTATTTTTTTTTGTTACTAGAAGAATACACATGGAATAAAAAAACTTATTTACGATAATCGTTTCTTTGGAAAACTTTCTTTCGTTAGAATAATTGTTGAATTAAATAGAACGGTTATTTTGGGAATAAAGAAAATATGAGATATTGAATATAATTCCGAAAGTTGGTATTCATATTATCCAAAGAATTAAAATGTATTAAAAGGAGGTTGACTCTGAGACATTGATGTAATACTTACACCTTCCACCTGAAAGGAGAAATATTCTTCGGACGACTACAATAGGAACAATCACTTGCCACATATGATATAATCATCGTCTTTTCTCATTTATATTCTTTCACTGTATATTCGGATTATTTATATATACATATATAATCCATTTCGTTTATGCTTATATGTATCTGATTCGACGTTTGAAATTTAATCGCTCCATTTTATATATTACAGATTGATATCTTAGTATTAATATTCTATTTTTTGTAATAATTTCCAACGATTGAGCGGTGACAAGAGACGATATCATTTTTCGGAAAAGAACTTAAAATTAAATAGCAAAAAGTTAAGGACTAGTTTGGCAATTTTCTCCGCTAAAATATAAATAAAATGTATAGCAAATTTCATAGCCATCAGTTGTTTTTCGGTAAAATAAGATAAATGCGTAATTTACGTGCTTCATATTTCAGCCCCAAAAAAGGTCTCATAAAGCACAGGGACCAGTCAGTATATTATTCCGTTTTCTCATATGGACCACACAAAAAAAAGGTAACTTTTCGCATCAACAAAGCGATGAAAAGGTGTGCAAGCATAGACTTGCGAATAAAATAGAAAGGAAAAAATGGGGTTGCCAACATGGCTGCCCCCGCTTCATTTTTCTATCAATTTTTTTTATTTTTTTTGAAAATATTACCATGTATATTTATTCCTATATCTCTCATATATACTATTCGAATTTCGTCAGAAACAGAGACTCCTACGGTATCCATCGAGATGGTATCGATTTAAAAAATCATGTTACCGTTAAAAAATGACTATCTGGATGGAGGCCATAAGGGTCTCTATTTCTAACAAAATTTGAATGTCATACATGAGGGATATATAAAAGAATATACATGACGACATTTTTTGAAAAAAAAATAAAAAAAATACCGAAATAAAGGCGGGAGCAGCCAGTATGGCTGCCCTAAGGGGACAGCCCCATCAACCTCAAATAGAAAATATTCAAATTTGGAATAAAAATCTAAAGCAAAAGACGTGTTAACTTTAATATATCGAGAAATATGCAAATTTGGAATAAAAATCTAAGGGATTTTATCACTTGTGCCCTTCTGAGATGTCGCAATATCAGTTATGCCCTTATCTTTTTGGTAATATCAGGTGTGCCCCTCACTTCTTGCTATTTTATCACTTGCGCCCGTCACAATATCAGTTATTTTGTTTTGACCATAATACCCTTCTTAACCATACCATGGTTTGACTAAATCATAGTTATTTTAATTTTTTGACGATCAATCAGACGGAGGGCACAACTGATGACGGAACAAGAAGTGATAGGCACAACTGATATTACCAAAAAGATAGGAACATAACTGATATTGCGATATCTCGGAGGGGCACAAGTGATAAAATCCCAAATTCTATAGTATATCGAGATGATTATTTGGAACCTCAAAGCTATTTAATTCCCAGTAAGCGGAACAGAGATAAAAAGAGATCTGACACAGTCAAAAGTAGTTAGAATCGAGTTCAAATTTTATCGAAGCACCTAAGTTCGTAATTATTTAGATTTGGTCCAACAACTTCAAATTTGCAACAAAAGATCCCTCCATCCGTTGCTCTTATCAGAAGATGTATTTAGTAACACGTTGCTGTCAAATATTCACATATTATATCAATCACTGTAGATAACGAAAGACATGCCATTCGACGTCCACTGCTAATGAAGAATGGCCAATTTGCATAAAGTACTGTGATGTCTTTGCATTTAAAAAAAGTCATAAATAAATTTATTAAATGGTCTCCCATACAAAAAATTTAGGGTGTATTTGCTACGCGGGTTAGGGCGGGTTAAATTGATAGAGGGTAATCTGTTTTTGTGTTTTGGTGTTTGGATAGAGAGTTAAACTCGGGGTGAGTTAGAAGTGAGTTTGGTGTAATATAATTGTATTGAAGTTTGAAAAAGTGAGTACTTATTATGATGTGATTGTATTGAAGTTTGGAAAACTGAGTAAAGTGGAGCAATTTATAATTTAATATGATATGATGGTATAATGTATTATTTTTTTATTTTTTGATGGAATTGATGATGAAAAATTGATTTATTTAATTTTTTAAAAAGAAATAAAAGTGAGGCCCATGTAGGAGAGAGTGGGAGTGGGTTAAGGGGGGTAAACTCCCAAAAAGGGGAGCTTACCCCGATTGCCTAAACGGGGCCTTAGAGCCCGTTCGGTTGGAGAGTTACACCCCACGCCCAAATCCCACATTCCTAACCCACTAGTGGGGCCCACTCCCTTTTCATAAATAAATATAATATACAATTATATCATCTAAAAAACATAAAATACTCAACTTCTACTCACTATTCCAAACTTCAAGACAATCACATTACAACAACTACCCACTTTTTCAATTTTTAATACAATCATACCATAATAACTACCAACTTTTTCAAATTTCAATACAATCACATCACGCAAACCCTCCCAACCCTTAACCCACCGAGTTATTTCCTATTTTGGGTATGGGTATAACTTTATTACCCATTCTGGGTTAGGGTGGAAATATTTACCAAAGGAGGGATATATCGGCAACCGGTTTGTCGCGCGCCTAGGTGGCGCGACAAACCGTTTGCCGCCCAAGCAATCATTGGCACGGCAAACCGTTTGCCGCGGCAATGATAGCTGTGGCAAACAGTTTGCCGCAGCTCTGGCCAAGTGAATTCCTAAGTGATTCAATTTATTTAGTCTAGAGGTCCTACACCATATTTTTGATCCCTATTTTTTTAAAGGGTGAATCTCCCTTTTTTTTATTTTCCTCATCCACAAATGGAATACAACGTTTTTTAGTTATAAAAAAAATTTTGTTAATGATTTCTTTTGTATTAATTTTAGTTATTGTATTTGACAAAAGTATTTTTTGTAATATTACGAAATTATGCCCACTGATGCTCCTGAATACGACATTGGACAGCTACTGCCTCACCAATTGGGCTCAGGACCTGTATCATGGCCCATGGACACATCATATATGGATCCTCCTAGATCATCCACTGCAACAATGCATCCACTAGTTATCCATCAAGATCTCCCACGCACCTCAAATGTTACAACACAGAGAGGGAGTGATTGGCACAGAACTGGTCAGGAGCATTCAACCGCAAGTACACAAGGGAGAGGTTGTGGTGGCGTAGGGAGAGGTTCAACTGGAAGAGGAGAAACAGGAGGGGTCGAGGCAGATCGAGAGTGGGAGAGGGGTCCAGACGTGAAAAACAAAAAGGCTCATCTTTAAATGGTCGTCTGTCCAACATTGTACAACAAACTAAGAATTGGTTTCACTGAATGTAATATGATGTTTTCATTTCTTGATCAATAAAAATATTACATTTTCAACAACTCTTTACTTTTATTTGTGTTTGCCATCACTCATGAAAATAGAAACTTGCCATTTAAATTAGTAAATAATGTTATTATTGCTTGACAATAGATGTGATGCATATATAAATGTTTTAAAATATTATCAATTTTTGTTATGCTTGTACAGGATATGACTATAATTTTTTTTAAATTAATATGAATTTTGTTATGATTATGCCGGTTATGACTATAATTCTTTTTAAATTATTATCAATTGTTTTTATGCTTAGGCAGGTTATGGCTATAACACACATTACCGCTCGCAGTCGGTGCGCCTTCCCGACAATCGTTTCCTGGCAGCGCGTGCACCATCTTCTAGCAGAGGATCACGCCATCAGTTCTGCCATGGTCCAGAGTCACCACCGGTACCCCAGCCACCATCGGTACCCCAGCCACCACCGGTACCACAACCAGCACCGCTGCCACAGTCACCACCAGTACCGGTACTTCTCTGAGGAGGACCCATCGGAGCCGGTCCAGTCTGAATCTCAGTTCACTCCGTACTCACCTCTGACGCCGCCACTTCCTTCAGAATACTCTTCGCAGAGTGAGACTTCACCTCTCACAGAAGTTTATGACGAAGAAGAAGATTTGTATCAAGAATTGGCTGACTTACATTATACAATTGCGTTGAAGTACGCACGCCTGAGCGAAATTCGAGGAGCGCGAGCGAGGTCCAGGCGTTGAATTAGTTGGAGATAGTCTAATGATGTATTACGTATCGAAGGATTAATATGTGCATTTTGTTTTAATGTTGTAAGGCACATATTCGGAATTTCGTTTGTCATTTAAATGCTAGTCATGAAGTTCAGTTATCTTTATGTTGTCATTCTACAAATTCACTGATATTCGACTACGTCACTTTTTACTTATCAACGTACACATATGAGTAATGCCGCTTTATGAAGATGGGATTGTAAACACGTTTAAAAGAACACATATTTCAGTAATATAGTACAAATCCAAATGTTCTGCGGTTTACAATAATATCGCAATGGAAAATTATACAATATAGAATAATAACGCTAACTTAATTAATCTAAAATTTTAAATAATTTCATAATATTACAAAAATACTTTTGTCAAATACAATAACTAAAATTAATACAAAAGAAATCATTAACAAAAAATTTTTTTATAACTAAAAAACTTTGTATTCCATTTGTGGATGAGGAAAATACAAAAAAAAGGGGAGATTCACCCCTTAAAAAAATAGGGATCAAAAATATGGTGTAGGACCTCTAGATTAAATAGATTGAATCACTTAGGAATTCACTTGGCCAGAGCTGAGGCAAACTGTTTGCCGCAGCTATCATTGCCGCGGCAAACGGTTTGCCGTGCCAATGATTGCTTGGGCGGCAAACGGTTTGCCGCGCCACCTAGGCGCGCGGCAAACCGTTTGCCGATATATCCCCCCTTTGGTAAATATTTCTAACCCGTACCCAGAATGGGTAATAAAGTTATACCCATACCAAAATAGGAAATAACTCTAACCCACCAACCAAATTCCAAACTTCAATACAATCACATTACAACAACTACCCACTTTTTCAAATTTCAATACAATCATACCATAATAACTATCAATTTTTTCAAATTTCAATACAATCACATCACACAAACCCTCCCAACCCTTAACCCACCGGTCAAATTGTAATTGTATTGAAGTTTGGAATAATGAGTAGAAGTTGAGTATTTTATTATTTTTAGATGATATGATTGTATAATTATAATTTTTTTGATGGGAAGGGGAGTGGGCCCCACTAGTGGGTTAAAAGTGTGGGTTTTCGGGGGTTACCCATCCAAAGTGGGGGTAACCCCCCAACCGAACGCCACCTTAGGGTTTCTCTCTGAAATATTACAATATCAGTTATGTCCTTCTTTTTTTGGAATATCAATTGTGTCCCTACCTTCTTGCTAAATTCACAGTTTTGCATTCACTTTTGTAATATCAGTTATACACTTATTTTAGCTTAATAGAAGGTTACAAAAGGGCATATCTGTGAATTTTGTAAGAACATAGGGCACAATTGATATTTTAGATAAAGGAGACGCATAATTAATATTGTAATATCTCAGAGAGGTACAATTGATAAAAGCCCATAAATTTATTAGGATACCTATCACTTTTTATTACATCAATTTAATACTCTTCATTTGGAAGTAAATCAAGAAAGTTAATTTTATGTGTATATTTCAAATGGCAAAGACTCACGAGGTGTTAGTGTTCGTGAGAATGAGTGAATCTCTGCGAACCAAAACCTGTCCACCCTTGATATAGAAGGGTGCTCAGCATTTTGACATAGGGTTGGTTTTTGAGTTACTGTTCGAGGAGCCTAGTTCGAACTCGACTCGACAAGGGCTTGTGAGCCTGACTCATTAATCTATTAAGCCTAGACCGAGCCAGAATTTTTGGTCTGATAGCTGAACGAGCTAAGCTCGAGCCGAACTCTACTCGGCTCGATAACTCAATAAGGGGCTTGATAAGAGATATATATTATATGATACACACAAACTAGACCCATTTGAAACTATAATGATGTTTATTTGTATTAGATTTATAACATTGTGAACAATGGGAGGATTATATGGTTTATGGAATGGCAATGTTAGATGGACTATGTTGTAGACTTGGACTTTCTAGACTTCATTTATTTTTTTCTAGTTTATAATTAGCTAATAAGTATTTTTTATTGTTTATTAGAAAATAGAATGCTATAATATATAACATAGATTAGTTTTTATTATCACTGACGGAGACAAAGGGAGGCAGGAGGGGTCTTGACCCGTCTCCAAATTAATCCTTCGTATTATTATTATTATGAAATGTGATTTATATACAAAAAAATAAACTATAAACAATAATAAGGTGTATACGATGCCCCCATCTCCCATTTACAAGTTGTATACGTACGTACATACAAACATACATACATACATACATACATACATACATATATTTGTATATGATCCGAAACTATCCGTATCATGCATATTTTGACATCCGTATTCAAATATATTTTCAAGTGGATAGGGATGCGGATTTCAAGTTCATATCAGCAAACATCTATATATGTTTCAGTATATCTATTTTTATATTTAAATATAGTTGTACACTTATTTTTAACATTAGATAACATAAGTATATACTTTCTTTCTTCATATTTAGTATAATCGTTATGATATAAGCACATATAGTATATTTATATCATATATATTCCACCCAATATATGTATATTTAAGCTACTATATAGAGTATTTCTAATATTATTTACATATGACTGGTATCTGTTTTACATCTATATCTATAATGGATATGATAAAATATTTTCATTCGTCAATGTCTGTATACTCATCCGCATTTGTATTTATAAATGAAAAACCTATATTTATATCTGTATCCATTTATTTGCATCAATAATCCCATGTATCTCCCAATATAAACTATGAATGGATGAAATAATCTAACCATCAACGTTTGTATGTTTTACGTAACAATAAATATGCTATGTTTTGTATATGAATTGAATAATTTGTTACTATAAAATAGTATATGTATTTATTCCATAAAAATGTAAAATATTTAGAAATGTATAAAATTCTTATTTTCACTAAAATAAACCTATAGCAATATATTAAAATAAATATACAAATACAGACATAAACGTACGCGGACGTGAATGTGCATTTGTGTATGTATAAATTAAATATAGATGAAGCGAATATATGTATGGAAATATGCATATCCGATCGATATACGATGTAAACACATTTTAAGAATTAAAATGAGAAGTAGTAACAAAGATAAATTATATATATTCTCAATAATTTTGTCCCCAAGTAGAAATTTCTGACTTTGTCATTGTTTATTGTGTAACTCAGATAATGGCCTACGGGTAATGAAGACATTCTTCAAAGAAAAGACTGTGAGTTTGAGCCTAGTGAACACACTTTGGTACACAAAATACCTATTTTCCTTATCAAGCCCGAGCCCGAAGCAAGGCTTAGCTCAGCTTGTGGGCTCGATATTCAACCATATTCTGACCAAGGGAAGCTAATAGCGAGTCTTGAACTGTGCATTATCGAATCATCATTCATTTATACAGGGATCCAATCCATCGAACTCTTGAAGTGAATCATCTGTTGTAGTCACTACAGCAGTAGATTCTGCAGAAGTGACTAGAGTCATTCAATCTTGATCGAGCGATTCACACGAATATGCACAAAGGATGCCAGGTTGTATTAGAAGATGGAGGGTCAGATATAAAGTTTCCTCGGGCGCGGAATGATCTGTGTGGCAGTCTTAAAAGGTATGCTTAATGTCCACTAAGATAGAAGCCACCAACTCGGTAGTCGAAATTGTCAAACCATTGAGTTGTTTCTTGAGGACCGATGTGTAATTTCGCCACAAGTAATAAGTTTTGAGAAGAATCCGTATACGAGCTACATAGCAACGCGCCACATCATTAAAGCGGGGTCGAAAACAAGCGGCGCCGGTCTGCAAAAACGCCAGGAGCGACCGGGAGCGGCAGGTTGGACCGATCAGGCCGGTGCCGTCCACGTCCGCACGCAATCCGCTGGTTCCGAGGGCCCCGCTGACGCGGAAAACGGGAAAGCGAAAAGCAGTTGAAGTCGAAATGGTCCGACACGTGCCAGTTCAAATGCGAAGATGCCCTTCCCGGGGCTGTTGGTCGATCTGGGGCGCCGACGTGTCAGGTCGGGAGTGGTGGGGGCACAGGAAGGTGCCGGTACGATGAGTGCCCATAGGCAGCGAAAAAAGGTGCCGGATAAGAAAGAGACGCGCCCTTTTCGACTTTCCTCTTTCCTTCCTCCTTTTCTATTTATATACACAGAAGTTCCGTGACCTCCAATTTCGATGCCACATATATTACACAAGTACATCTCCATGGCAAAAGAATCGATATACTTGGTGATTGGCAGCGTTCTATTATATTGGACTGCGGGCACTTTTTTACCGCTTTGTACAACTAAAAGAATTGACATGATCTGCGCGAACTTCTTACGAGGGAGAAAAAGGCACGATATTGCTTGGCATATTATTTGCCTTCCTAAGAGCGAAGGGGGCCTCGGCTTACGCTCGGTTGGCTCGATGATGAATGCTATGATTTCCTCTTGAATCTGGAGGATGCTGACCTCCGATGCTTCCATTTGGGCGGTTTACATGAGAAATAAATACCTCTCGCGGGGCTCATTGTGGAGATGCAGCCCTCCCCCTCGCACAACCGCACGTGGAAGGCCATCCTTAATGGAAGAGGGCTCATCCGTCCAGCCATCACCATGGATTGTCCCCCTTACACCTGGGTGCACAATGGCAAAGGTTTTTCTTTCTCCAGTGCTTATGACATTGTTCGGCAAAGAGCGGAGCCTCTGGTGTTGCCCTCTGTTGTTTGGGGAAAGTCCATCCCCCAAAGTTCTCTCATACAATCTATAGGGGGCTCGACATCGTCTGCCCACCACAGATAGGCTCGCTAAACACAAAATCTGCCACCCCACGACTTGCTATCTATGCCTCGAAGATCCGGAGACCAACGACCATATCTTCTTTGAATGTTCATTCTCTTCTAATATTTGGACTACCAGCTGCCAGCTTCTGGGACTGCCTCGATCGAACAAGTCGAATTTGCTAGACATTCTGCATTGGATTGTGGACTGGCCTGATGGAGAGATTAGGAAAAGATTGGGCACGGCTCTTGCTGCAACGGTTCATTGTATCTGGGCTGAGAGAAACAGTAGATGGACATAGGGCTCTCCGTCGTCTGCCGTTGCTATCATCAACTCCATTGTCCAGTACTGCCGAATACTTATGTAATGAGGAATTTTGAGTTTTTGTTTTTGCCTCAAATCCTCTTTTTTCTACTGCCCTTAATTTTGTCCTCATTTCTTTCTGGGATTCTGTAATAGTGGCAGATTGCCACAAGTACAAGTTTATAATTACTGAATACATACCTCTTACTTACCAAAAAAAACATCTCCATGGCAAAGCGAAATCTCGGGATTCCGTTCTTAATTTACGGCTGTCTTTACTTTTCGCAGGGACATCTTTTTTTGGGGATTTTATCACTTGTAACCCTCCGAGATATCGCAATATCAGTTATGCCCTTTTTGGTAATATCAGTTGTGCCCTCACTTCTTGCTATTTTATCACTTGTGCCCCTCGGATTAGTGACAGTCCATCCACAGTGCAAACGGACGTTAACTTTGAGGACATAAGCGGCATTAATTTTTAAAAATAAGGTTTCATGGTCATTTTACACCTTCTTCCACATCCTCTTCTTCTTCCTCCTCTTCCCCCATCCTCTTCCTCCTCCTCCTCCCTCTCCGCTCCCGCCCTGCCCCGTGCCGCCCAGCTCCGCCCCGAGCTCCCCTCCCCTCCCCGGTGCTGCCCCCTGCCGCCCCTCCACCCCAGCCTGCAGGCCGCCCCGATCGCCCCCTATCCCCTGCGGCCCCTCCACCCTCACCTCCCCTCCCCGGCGCCGCCCCCTGCCCCCCGCCCCTCCGCCCCGACCTCCCCCCCATCCCCTGTGCCCCCTGCCCTCGCCTCCCTCCGCCCCAACCTCCCTCCGCCACCCCAGCTCCTCCGTTAACCCTGAGCTCCCCGCCCTCACTCCCACGACCTCCTGCCACCTCCCCTTGCTCGGCTCCTCCTCCCCAGCCATCTCACGCACCTCCTCCTGAGCCCCAGCCCCTCCTTCCGCCACCTCCTCCCCAAACCGCCCCCTGCCCGGCTCCTCCTCCCCATCCCCTCCTTCCGCCACCTCCTCCCCACCTGACCCCCACCCGGCTCTGCCTCCCCAACCCTCTCCCGCACCTCCGCCGTGAGATGGTCGTCGACCGCCATTCACCAGTGCTAACGCCCTGCTTGGAGGAGAAGATCAGGGGTGGCGGCGCACCCTAGCATGCCCGTCCTGTTTTGGCTTGAACGAAGAAGTAACCGAAGAAATCCCTAGAGAATATAATAAAAAATTGGAGAAATATAACCCAGCTCTTGGACGTTTTACATATTGCAAAGAAGATCCCTGAGGCCCTAATTTGGGGGGAAATTACATCTGAGCCCCCAGAAGTTTTACAAACTGTTTTATTCTGATCATAATTTTATTCTGACCACAATACCCCTCTTAACCATCCATGGTTTGAATAAACCATGGTTATTTTAATTTTTTTGACGGTCAATCTGACGGAAGGGCACAACTGATGACAGAGAAAGAAGTGAGGGGCACGACTGATATTACCAAAAAGATAGGGGCATAACTGATATTGCGATGTCTCGAAGGGGCACAAGTGATAAAATCCCTTTTTTTATAGGTAATAAGTCCCTTGTATTCCAGTATACTGAACAAAAATTACAAGGGTATCAGATACCATTGTGTAGCTAAACAAAAATTGAAGGCCTCCACAGCCAACAGGGCTGTAGGGAGTGCATCAGGTATAAAACTACTGCAAAGCGCAACAGA